>CATNUR010000185.1:0-20841 GCA_951213105.1 Amaurobius ferox | reverse complement strand
CTTATGTAGTTTCGCACCTGGTCAACATTCAAAGAGATATGGCACCAGTAATTTTTTGAAGTTGGGGGAATTCACTTTTTTTCACAATTAGTATCATTCTGATATTGATTATAAAAAAAAAAAAAAAGAACCCATATATTTTATGAGCTTTTGTTCTATTAGTTTCCAAAACACTTTTTGGGGGAGCCAGAAAGGCCTAGCTCCACGTGCAAAAAATTTTTATCCGTTTTGCAACTTTTCATCTTATACATTATTCTTGCTTTACACCATGTATGTTTATGCACGAAACAAGGGAATTAACACTTTAAGTACCTGTATTACATATATGATTTATAACACTAAAATAAAAAATTTAATCTAAGGGTGTAGTTAAGGGATTATATTAAACCAGTCTTTACCTATAAAAAAACCTGAGGTTTTTTCTGATGTACATACATTAGTAAAAAACTATATATTATACATCAATTGTAGATAGAATACTTATATAGGTGTCCAACCATGATGATTAGAGAGAAAAAGAAAGAGCAACCAAATCGGCAAAGGAAAGGATGTGGTTGCTCTGTATTTTATTTTGATGAAGGATGTCTTATAAATAAAAACATTCTTGCTTTTGCTGGTTTGATTGTTCTGCCTTTTTATATTTTACCGAAGGAGAATGATTTTTCTCGGAAACCGGTTGAGTCATTTAATCAATTATTTATATAAAACTAAAGAAGTAGTTTTACTTTAAAGCTAATGGTTTTTAATTCCAGATTTTCTAATCGGAAAAAAATATTTTGAAATATTTTTCACAATTATGAAAACTCTTATTGTAATTATGTTTATAATACTTAGGGAATTTTTCCTTATTCCACTCCTTCCACTGTTCTTTAGGGGGCTGTGTTTCTAATAAAACTTACTGCATATTTATTTTATTGCGGTTTTAGTTTGAATTAATCATTAAGAGTTATATTATAAACACAATTACAGTAAGAGTTTCTATAATTGTGAAAATAATTCAAAATATTTTTTCGGATTAGAAAAAGATCTTATAACATGAAATTAAAAATACTTCAAGTTAGTTTTAAAATACTTCAAGAAAGTTTCAGCATAAATAGTTGATTAAATATATCAACCGCTTACGGAGGCAAAAGCACTCTCCTTCGGATAAAAAGAGCAACCAAACCAGCAAAGGAGAGAATGTGGTTGCTCTGTATTTTATTTTGATGAAGGAGGCCTCAGAAACCGTTTGATATATTCAACCTGCTTATGCTTTAAATAATAATGTAGTATTTTTAATTTTAAATTATTTAAGACAGCAGGCTTAGCGAAGATTTTGTGTTATATGTTTCTATACTATAATTATTACAATGCAATTTCGTCAGTTTTAGCAGTTAGTCTCTAATACAATATTAAATAAAATAATATTTAGCATTAAACTTCTTTTGATCCTTTAATTCATTTAATAAGTTAAACTAGACTAAACAAAAGTAAAATATTATACAAAATTTTAAAATATATTATTACTTTAATTTTACATGAGGATATCTGATTAGAATTAGAGCTAATTTTAAGGATATCGGCAATTTTTTTCAAAAATTAGTGACTACTTTTCAGGTGGACCATTAAATTCATGACATTGCTTCCTACAACGCTTTTCACATAAATTCAGGAATGAGTAAACATAATTTATTAAACACGATATTATGGGATAAACTTCTTAGCTGTGATTCAATGATTACCGTTCCGAGTTGGAAACATATAAATGAAATCATTCTATTTGTAATAAAACATTATATAAAAATAGATGTTCCTTTCCCATATTTTTCCGTACAACACATAGTATATGTAAAGAGAATGTATTGGAGTAAAAATATATTAACTGTCGGATATTGATGGATCTGAGCACTTTGAGCATAAAGAATGCAAATTAACCATTTTTAACACTTTACAACAAAGTTGAAAAGTGTTTATGACTTTGTTCATTCTGTCTGTCTGTCTGTCTGTCTGTCTGTCTGTCTGTCCGTTAGCACGATAACTGCCGTAAAAATGAGTTTATCAAAATGAAATTTTAGTATGTTGTTCAGACGGTCTGTAGGACCTATGGGAATATAAATAAATAATATCACCCAATTAGTTTTTTATTGAACCCGGGTTGAAAAAATGAAATACATTGAACCCTATGGGACCTAATTTTTCAAACATTTTTTAAGTAAATTTAAAATTCACGAATTGCTTCGAAATTTTTAGAAAATATTCACATTATCCCATAGAATATATAAAAAAAAATTCAGTAAAATATGTTAAGTAGTTTTTTAATTAAAAAAATTATTTAATATAGGGAAAAAAACAAATTCAATTAAATTCTGACTTTGGAATATCTTCCAGAAAGAAAAGAGAGAGATATTATATAATAAATATCTCTCCATTTGTTTAAACGTTTTGCATATGGGAGTGGCTTCATATTTTAAAATAAATTTGGTAGATAACAATTTTTCATTTTTTTTTAATTTTTTATAACTCTTCATGATAAATTTAATTGATGGCATTTTAAATGCACTTTCCTACGTCCTAGAGAGTTAAAATTTGGTACACAGCTTAAATTTGTTGAACATTTTATTCGACAAAAATTTGATGGATCTTTAAATATAGATCATACATTTTTTTCGAAATGGCCTGAAAATAATCCCCGTTCACTTCTATAAATCATTGGTGTAATATTGTTAAAAATTCTGATGTGGACAGCACATGTCTTTCTCTGCAGACTCATATTCGTCCTCTTTATTTATTCAATGATAATTTGTGTTTATCTGCACAACATAAGTATTTTAAATGACATTGAATTTACACGTTAAACTTAAATTTGGTTCTCATTTGATAGCTGGGCTTATTGTCAAAGGTGGCGTAGCGAAAACGCGAAAAAAATAGAATATCTCAAGAACGGCTAGTCCTAGAGTAATGGGGTTAGTCTTATTCTTTTTGTTGTCAAAAATCACATATAAAATAGGAATTTAATTGATATAATTGAGCACACGTAGTCTTTTATTTTTATATATAACGATTTTTGCTGGCCATTTCGCAAAAATAGCCCGTTCCTTTTTCCCGAATAGTAGTAGAATAACCTACAAATGATTTATATACAAAATTTTGTTAAATTTGGTATATAAATCACTTGTAGGTTATTGAAATATTATACTCCAAATTTTGTTAAATTTGGTTCATTAGTTTTTAGCTAGAGTGGATAAAGGCAATTTCTGCGGCCATTTCGCAAAGAAGGCAGATTCTTTTATTACGAATCGTACTATAATCTAATGAACACCAGGATTTCCCACAAAAAACATACCTACCAAATTGTATGAAATTCGGTCCATTAGTTTTTCAATTAGAGTGGATGTAATATCCACACAGACACACAGAAACATACACAGATACACCCTTACACACACAGAAGTCTTCCTAAAAGTAGTTTTTTCGTGTTCTAGAAGTCCCAAAACGTGTAGATCCTTTGAAAATTCGAGTTCCGATCTTCGGCACGATTCCAATACTTTGAGTACATACACATACACATATATATTATCTGTGTATTATCTGTGTATCTAAATTCCGTGCCTATGCA
Organism: Amaurobius ferox; assembly: GCA_951213105.1. Taxonomy (NCBI): domain Eukaryota; kingdom Metazoa; phylum Arthropoda; class Arachnida; order Araneae; family Amaurobiidae; genus Amaurobius; species Amaurobius ferox. Next base: position 17,246 of record CATNUR010000185.1, on the reverse strand, counting down.
ATTACAATAGTTGGGATTTTAAATGATCCCTAAACTTCTATTATTTCTTCAAGGAAGCCTAATTTTAACATATGCAGAATGCAAATATCTCAAGCGATTGTAAGATGAATTACATAAGAATTGCTGAATTTTTTTCACACAAAATTATTTAGCTCTGGAGTCTGGAATACAAGTTATATGAATGAAATATTCATTGATTTTGCATAAAGAATCAGATGATTTATATTTCGATACAGTTTTAAGTATTTAAGTATAATAAATTACTGTAGTACTGTGATAATGTAAAAGATATTACCACTGAATGAATCACATTTTAGAAATTTTTAAATGAAATTACATTTCAGTTGGAAAGTGTTTCATAATCAATGCTTATGCATGATTGATCTTTCTTGTTTAAATCATGTCCGTGTGTATTGGCTGTCTGCGAGTCTGTAGACAGGATATCTCTATAACAAATTGAGAGAATTGAATAAAATTTGGCACAATTATTTTAATCGCAAGACGCCAGGGTCCGAGATTAAGATACGTCAAGCCCTCTCCCCCCCCCCCCCCCCACCAATAACTCGTTTTCAAATATGTGTACAAAACACTTAAAAACAAGAAAACTGTAAAAATTACAACATTTTGAGAAGTTACAAAATTTTATAAATTTGATCTTAACTAATTTTTAATTAAATGATGTTGCTATATTTAAATATATCTTTGACATTAGTAAAGATAGTAGTAGTGTAGCAAAAACGTATAAAATTCTTTAAGTAAACAATAAAACTTACTAAATACTCGTCTCTTATGAAAATCACAATTAGCACTTAGGGAAAATAAAAAAAGGAGGCTTTGCTACTGTCTGTGATAGATATATGACTGTGTATTTAGGGCTAGAGCTTGTCCATGTGTAAAGCTTTCATGCTTGGATTTTATTTTATTTTATTTTATCGATTCCTTTCCATTGATGTTTTTTGTTTGTCTTCAGCTTGATGACTAGAAGTTTACATTTTATTTTCCACTTGATTGATGATTGATTCTCTGTTTGATACTTTTATTTGTAAGGCATTTTTTAATGTTGGGGTTTTTTTGAGTTGAATCTTCTTTCTATTCTTTCATTGGATTTTCAAACTTTTATTATTATATATATATAATATGAAAATTCTCAATGATTGAATAGAGAGAAATTATAGCTCAAAATACCCTAACTTAAAACATGCCTACAAATTAAAAAGAAGTATTAAAGATCCACGGTACAGTGTTTTCAACGTTGAATTGAACATTTGACCCTTTTCCGGATGGTAGCATAACTATTTCAAAGAACCCAAACCCAATTAACTTATATTTCACAACTTTAAATTAACAATTATTTATACTGATTGCATCCTCAATAAGCAACACAGTCTTTATATCAAAATATTTTAATAATTAATTCATTAATTAGGTGTCATTTTCAATAACTTTGACGATATTTTAGTCAATTTGTAATGAAATATCGACAAGATGGCGATATCCCTCTAGATTATTCGACAAGTTCGCCAATGGTATCGCCAAGTGTTACAGATAAACGGAGAAGAGAACATTTTTCTTATATACTAAAAGTATTCCCGTCATACGACGGAATTCAAAATTTGCAAATCATTACTTCCCATTTGGTGTCATTTTTATCAATTTGGCGACATTTCCCTCAATTTGGCAACATTTAAAAAAGTTGTTAAGTTCGCAACATCCTGCCAATATTTTCGCCTAGCGTTACGAACGGATCGTCGGAGAAATAAATTTATTCTTAAAGTCGATTTTTATGTTCTTACCAAGATATTGAATTTTCTCCAATTAGTCGTCATTTCCATTGATTTAGCGTCAATTTGGTAACTTTTAAAAAAGTTGCGAAGTTGGCGATATTTCGCCAAATTTGTCGCTAAAATTTCGCTGAGCGTTATGAATATGAAATAGGTTATTCTTATAGTAGGTAAATGACTATTAGCGTTCAAATAAAAAAACTAGTACCAAAGTATTTTCTCTCGTGAATGGATCGTGCAAAATCCACGAGAATGATGCTAACAAATTTATCGCGAAATATTATATATGAAAAGTAAAAATATTTTACAATAATTAATATTATTTTTTATTTTATATGATTTTTTGATAAATTTATTTGAAAAATGCGTAATATCTCAAAGGTTTATACTAGCGTTCTAATGTTTGTGTCAATCATTTTATGATGAAAAATTACATAGAAAATTATTATTTACGTAACTTCATTGAAAATTTTGATTTTTTGACGATTTTTCCAAATTTCATTTGAAAATTTGGGGGTGTTCTGAACATTCGAATGCGTCTAAAACCAATATAGTTCCAGTGTTCACAGATGGTAATTTTTGTACTAAATTTCGTTCGAATCGTTCCATTCGTTCGTGAGATGTCGTCTCCACAGACTCACGGACACACACACAAGCAGACATCACCTCAAAAACATCTGATTCGTGTTCAGAGATGCTTGAAACGTGATCTCCCGTCGAAAACTCAAATTCGAATGTTCGATCCCGTCACAATACTTTTCTTATACATTATACAACTTATGTATAAGGAAAGTAATAAGCTTACCAAATTTCGAGAAATTCACTTGATTATTTTGAGATATCGCTTTTTTTAGGAAAAGCGAAATTTCAAATATCTGGAGAATTATTTATAAAACTACTCACACTTAAAGCAATACAATTCATACTACTTTAAAAAGTAAAAAAATAAGTAATTTTAAGGACTTTCTTAGGACTTAAACACTTTTTAACTTGTATTAAAATAATAAAATGTGTCTGCTTAGAATTTTAAGAAAAGCGTTAACATATGCAATTTAAAAAAAAAAGCCCAAATGTATATTTTTATTTAAAATCGCTAAAAGTAGCAATTCTATTTAAAAACTTTAAAACTTGTAATTTTAAGAAAAGCTATAAAGCTAAAATGTACGAAAATGTGTAAAATTAAAAGTACTTTCATTCACGAATGTCACAGAGAACTGCGCAGATTCTAATGTTACATGAAAAAATCTGATGTGGGCAGCACATGACTTTCCCATATCTACGTTCTCTTTATTTTAATTAAATTTATTTCACTTTTAATCCATTTTTCGTTCTCATTTAGTAAGTGGACTTATTTTCAAAGGTGGCGTAGAGAAAATACGAAAAAACAAAAATATCTCGAAAACGGCTAGTCCTAGTGTAATGGGGTTGGTCTTATTCTTTTCATCGTTAAAAATTACGTAGAAAACAAGCATTTAATAGATATATTTGAGCATACGCATGTATTTTTTTTAGATTCTGACGATTTTTGAGTGCCATTTCGCAAACAGTTTCTTCTTTTCCGAATCGTACCCAAATCTAATCAGTACCAAGGTGGCCCATAAGTGACTTATCTACCGAATTTTGTGAAATTCGTCCATTAGTTTTTCAGCTAGAGTGGAAACAAGCTTTTTCCGGCCATTTCGTAAAAAAAAGGCTGGTTGTTTTATCCCGAATCGTACCCAAAACTAATCAGCACCATATTCGCCCACAAGTGACTTACCTACCAAATTTTATGAAATTCGGTCAATTACTTTTTTAGTTAGAGTGGATACAAAATCTGCACAGACAGAGAGACAGACACACACACACAGACGTCACGCTAAAAATAGTTTTTTCGTATTCTAGAGGTCTCGAAACGTGTAGATCCGTCGAAAACTCGAGTTACGATTTTCGACATGATTCCAATACTTTCCCTATATATTACCATGTATTGCAGGGAAAGTAAAAAGAAAGAAAATATTTTGTCTGTCCTTACATTATTATCTTTTACTGTGATTGTACCTCTATTGAAAAAATTAATTGCTTATGTGTTGCAACCACAACTGCTTAGTTTTGAGGAAGCTGTTCTAGTATTTATCAACAATCTTAGAGGCGGGAGAATCCTCGACGCGGGAAATTAAAGAATGCCGTTTATCATTTAGTACGCGGTAGTACTTCGTGTGCCTCTAAGGGTAGGCCCCTGTCTGGTATTTTTGCTGAAGCTGTGTTGCAGAAACTCGAGCACGAAGTTATGCCTTTTTTAACCCATAAACCTATTCTTTTTGCAATGTTATGTTCATGATGTTTTTATTATTTGGGGTCATAGTTTAAAGGATCTTTTTAAAAGAAAAAACTGAAAAATTTTAACTTTTAGAAGAAAAAAAAAGATAAAAAAATCATTTCAACAATTGTGGAAGTACCACTCTATATTTTCAATTATTTGTAGTCAAATAACTATAAATAAATTTTTCATTCTTAAATATTTTCAGATACATGATAAGGAAGTGCAGCACCAGCTTGCACTTATTTGTATCTTAGAATATTGGTATTCATGAAGCACAATTTTGGGAACGCCGATTACAAACTTTCCAATGTTTTCATGCAATATTACCTACTGTTAAAAAAAAATGTGTATTGCACGCATTTATTACCATTTAACATAAGCTGTCTGCAAGTTACATTTTAATGCATTTACTGATAAGGTGAAAATCTTAAGAGAAATTTTTTAGGTTACAGTATCAAATACAGAAAAAGAAATTTCACTTTGTATTGTCAATTGACCGCTGAACCCGAGCCCAATAAATAAGCAACAGCGTTTACAATTTTAAGCTTCATAGGAATAGTGGAGTTGTGCTAGAAATGTATCAAATATAATACTTACCCTTATTTACATTTTCTTCAATATTTTTAAAGTGATAAAGTGTTTTTATTTATATTCACAGCTAGGGTTGCTGTGCTACTGGTCTTACGCCAATATTGTCGAGCATTGGCTGCACAAACGGACGAAAGTTCGCCAACCACTGCAAATCGCATTATCATATAAACGGGCAAATTATTGAACAAAATACAGAAACATTGGATTTACATGATTAAGCTAAACCCCTATTTTCTCCTGTAGTCAGAAAATGTAAAATATTCGGTGTAGGAAATAAGAAAACGGCTTTTAAAGTACTCCGATCGCTGTGCGACGCCTCTATAGCGCCATCTATTTCACAGCTGTAACACTAAAACTTTATAATTTTGTTTGAGTATTTTATTTATAGATAATTAATTAATTGATATTATACGAATTTTCTGACCACACAGGAAACTACATATATCATTCTATCACTCGTACAAATTCCAAAAGGATTTGCACAGCCGTTCTTTTGCGGTTATGATAATAGGAATGGCCTATACTTTAACATGGGAGGAAAGAAAAGTTACCTTTTTCCGATAGATGGCTCTGAATATCGCAGGTTTGGCGAGATCCGACCTTGCGCCAAACAGCGATTATGTTGAATTTGCGGTAGCCATAGTCTCATTTCAAAATTTATCCTGAAACCGTACGGTTAGAAATTCTTTGACCGTATTTTATGAAATGCTTTCAACGGCAGCTTCCAACTTGCCGAAGTTTTCGTCATCTAATTGAAAAGCGTACTATGAATCAAAAGTATGTAGAAACTTTCTTCATATTGATAATAAAATTTCATGATGTTATTGCATGCTCATCAATATAAAATTTAAATCATATATGCTTATTCAAAATGTAAAACAAATTCGTAGCATGCATAATGTAATGAAAGTCTGTTATGTTATACGAGTGTTGATGGGAAATTGACATGCTGACTTATTGATTGCTGTTGAAGTGTATTTGAAATTTTAACACTTTTAATAAGTTTGCTTGTCGTGACTATCACTCACTATATTAGAAACTTTTTTTATCATGGATTGGTAAATTTCATTATCTGCATTGTTAATATTTTGTATGTATTCACAATATGATATATTTATCCTTTTATGCTTAATTCTAAGCTATTAAAGAATACAAGCAAATGAATTCATGTGAAACTGCCAATTAATGTATTTATTGTTGGAGTATATTTGAAATTTCAGCACTTTAAATATGTTTACTTGTTGTACCTAACTTATATGTTCTTAAACATTTGTCAAGCTACTTTAGATACTATATGCCTTTTATTCCTTTGATTATACAGTGCATTACAAGCAAAATTCTAAAAAATGAATACTTAGACATTATTTTATGTAAAAAATTACTTCTGTTCATCCTGCCTCAAAAGAGTCTTGACCACTTCCTTCCTGTACCTCTGTGTCAATGCTAATAGAACACAGAGGATGAAATGAAAGTTTGGCTGGAAATTATTTTGATAATTTCACACATTTTCTTATTGCCCATAAACCCACTTAATAAGTATTGAAAATTTTTGCTTTTTGATTGGAAATTCGAATGCACATATTTTTAATTCATTAAAACAGCTGAGTCATAACAGTAAGTTTAATTATCAATGGCTACTTAAGGATCTATGTTCCTTATATGTATTCCTCCCTTTTTATGCACACATTCAAATTAAAAGGTAAGCCCTGTACCCTTTAATTCTTACCAAATGTGTCTAAAGCCGGTTAACAAGGAGCACCTTGGGACATTTTTTATTTCTGAATTTGTTATTTACTTGAGGTTTAAACCTCTTATAAATAACTTACATAATAAAGTATAAAGATAATTAGTTACTTGTTGTTCAATTGTTTTCTCTATTGTTTGATACAGTTTGTACGAATAAACTATGTGACAGATAAAACAACTATGACCAACCCATTCAAATTTTGCCACTCCCCTGTACTTTAATGTTAACCTATGTAGTTGTATCAAATAAAATTTTTAACATGTATACATTATAATTGTGGTATGTGTGAGATAAATTCTTTTAATATAGAATTTTTTTTAATGAAAATATCTCACGTTATTTCAAAGTGTCTGTTCAAATACATTCCAGTCTCTTATTTCCTAATCATATATTTAGTAAATTTTGGAACATTTGAGATTGAGATGAGTCTGGATGGTATTCATTAATTGTGGTAGTATCGCAAATTTTAATTTTTCAGATTTTTCTTAATTTCTGAGAATGATTTTTCTTTTCTGTATAAAAGAACTCATTTCAATAAGGAAATGAACCACTGATTTCTTGTTAGCTGGGTAATGCTCTATCTACTAAGCAGCTGAAATAATTATATTTTCAATTTCATCAATATTTAAAATTGACCCTGTATTCTATTCATGTTATTTTTTATGAGAGCATAGCATCCTGTTCGACAAAATATTAAATACGGGATAGCATCATTCTGTTTGATGTAACTCTCCGTGAATTGAAATGTTACCACAAATTGTAGAATTCTGAAAAATTTAAATTTCTGACCAAATCCAGCGTCAGTTTAGCCTTATAGATTCCCAACATTCATTAGAGGCCCCTGAACTTAAAACGATGCTCTATAAATACTGATCAATTATGCCAAGAATCATGTTTTATTTTTTTTTTAAGTCAAACAATTTCAATTTTATAACTATTATCTACAAACATAACAATGCATTTTTTTTTTTACTTGTTACAATGTATTAAAATATTCTCTAGCCTTCACTTGTTATCTGAATTCTGAATAAAAGAATCCTAAAAAGCAAATAGAGGTTTGAAAAATAGACAGCATCAGATTCAATTATATGCTACAAAATGGACATATAAAATGACCTTTGACTGAAAAAGAGTTATATAATCATTAGTTTTTTTATTTGTATACAAATATAAAAATATTATATTTCAAATAATAGGTTTTCTTGTTTGATTTTATGAATTTTATAGATATGTTCTTCATAGTCATAAAACTGATTGATAGAAAGCAAGCCATTCTAAAGTTATATTTCTATGATACTCCCAGTACAGCAACTAGCATTAGTAGATCAATTTTTGTTTGAACATATCAAGAACGAATAGAATACTATACAGGGAATAAGAAATCACTAATCATTATATGCCACAATTTTACAAATTTCGGTCAAGGGTTGATAAATGTAGAGATAACAGGAAAGGGGAATTTACTTTGGCAACTTTTATTTTTTTATTGATCATTTACCTAGTATACATAGTAATTAATTATTGAAATTAATCAGATGTTCTTGTTTAATCATAAAACATAGCACACTGATCCTTCATTTCCAGATATTTTTATTGTGCTGCATTAAACTTCTTAAGGTGTATAAATTTTCGGAAATAGCACACAACAGGAGGATGCAATATCTTTAATCACCTTTCCAGTTTTACCACATATCATCCAATTTATAGAACAATAATTTTAACTACACAAGGTTGAAATCAGGGTTGTAGTGATTTAAATTAACTGATTTAAAAAAAAGAGAATCACTGATTAATTTCAAGATATCAAAATTTGAAATTTTAATAGAAAATAAAATAATTTCATCAACTTAAACTGCATTGTAAAAAAAAAGTTAACAGTTTCTCAAATAAATTGGAAATGGGTAATCTTTTAAAAACATTTGTAGAATATAAAAAGTATTTAAATCAATTGATATAACTAAATATTTTTAATTTCTTATTTGTGTTATGAATAGAGCATTATAAGTAAATTAGACATTCCAGATTCTAAATAAGCAAAATATAAAAGTGCAGATTTTTTTTCTTTTAAATTACTTAAATATATATATATATATATTTTAAATAACAACCCTGATATTATTTAAATAATTTTGATTCAAAGAAAAGTTTTCTGAATAGATGTTTTTATTAAAGGTAAATGTTGAAAATACAGGCATACATTTAATGCAAATAAACTTACAGTGCCTATTCAATATTGTAAATACCTTAGCTACATCTGTAATATCGAGTGTCTGCATTGGGATAATGTTTTCAACATTTGGTGTAATTAATCGGAAAACACCAATTATGAATTAGATTGGATTCAGCAATTTAACCGACCAAATAAAAATTTTCAACTCGAATCAATTGTTTCACCATAAAAAAATAGGGGGGGGGGGCTTGATTGTTTCATGACTGATTTGACTTAATAGATTTCATGACTGGAAATGTAATTTTATCATCAAATTGGCTAATCTTTCCCTAATTTTTTTTATCAGTTTTTGAATTTCACTTTATTTCAGTAAATAAAATAATTATAGATAAATATAAATAATTATAAATTCCATGTTTTAAAAAAAGAAATTATTCAGAAAAAAAAAACTCAGGGAATTTCATTTCTAAGTTTTAGTATGAACCCAACACATTTGGCATGCCTAGTAGCATTGCCAAAAAAATGTTCTTAGTTCTTACCGGGGGAAAGAGGGATTAATCAAATATTTTGTTTTCCTTTTCTCTATATCATTTCTTTGAAATTCAATGGACTTCTGGGGGTGATATGACACTCCTCCCCTGGCCCCGGTCGCCTAATCTGCTGCTCTATATCCTCGGATGAGTCGGGCGGCCTCGGCTTTCGACTCCTCCCCTGGCGATGCCACTGGGCTTGCCTCGGAATTTTATGTGGTTTATCGTATATTTTAAAATAAATTATAAGATCCCCAGTGCTAAAGTAAATATCAGTCCACTTAAATTCCTCATACATTCACAACTCAGTGTCCAATTGCATAATTTCATACATTCATAACTCAGAAGTCCACTTGCATAATTAGTATTGGAAAACAAAAGACAATTATCATTTTATCGAATTTCGTATATCTATAATATTTTTTAAACTTTCGTAGAAATAAAAGATAAAATTATTTCTTTCAAATTAGCAACAGGTTTGTTACATCAATTAATTGAATGCATTAGGCTGATTTATATTAATATACATTATTATAATATTCTTTGCATACATAACGTAGTTTGTACTGTGGCGTTGCCAAAAATAGGAGGATACCTCCCACACCCCAGAACCCATTGAATTTTGAACAAATGATATTTGAGGAAATGAGAAACAAAATTTCTGGTTACAAACTGGTGCCCATATGCCACAACACACACAGATGGATATCTTTAAAAAAAAGTGTGTTCGTAGTGTCTTTGACAGATAGGACATCTGTCAAAATCTCGAATTTGAAAATTTTCGAGAAAACATTATTTGTGTATGAAACAATACTTGCATATTATATATAGTAGAGTTTTCATGAAAATTTTCAAATTCGAGATTTCTACGGATAAGCAAGTTTGGAGACCTTTAGAATACATTTCGAAATGCCCGTCTATGTGCATATATGTGAGGTGTGGACACGATAACTCAAAAATGAATGTTCATATCTCTGTGAAAATTTAAGTGTGGATACAGTATATGAAAAATATTATTTGGGCAGCACATGATTTTGACTTTCTTTACTGCATGATGTAATGACTTTCACAGAAAAATAATACTATACAAGATCTACAGAACAATTATCTTGGCATTGAATTATCACCATGTAAAGTGAAATTAGGTGATTTTGGCCACTTACTAATCCAAATGAGTGACTTATTCAAACTCACATGCAAATTACTCATCAAAATGCAATTAACATTTTATTAATATCACTTGTATGAAAAAATTGACTATTGGCGAATTCTTAGACACCAAAATACAAAACTATTACATAAGTATCTCCCTTCATAAATAGAACTATCTAGATTCATGAGAATAATATTGTCTATATTGTATATGGAAAGTTAACATATTTAATTATATACTTAAAATACTTTTTAATTTTACATAATTTTTTTTTATAAATTTATTTGAAAACCGTGCAATATCATGAGAATGGTTCATGCTAGCGTTCTAAAGTTTAAAATGAATTTTTATTTAACAGTATATAAAGGTCTGATTTTTAAATGATATTACAGAAATTGTAATCACTATACTTGGAAATCCAATTATATACAAATGTAGGGTTTTCATTCAATTTTATTCAATGTAGGACACATTCTTATTGCTCATAGCAACAATGTTAGTTTCTGAAATATAAGAATTACAAACTTGGAAAAAGGAAAATTTTCAATCTTTTTTAACTTAACAAAAACTGGAAAACTATAAGAGCTTTTTCAAAAATAATATAGATTTAGTAACTAAATTTCCAAATGCATATTTTTGCCACTTACTATTTATATCCATCTTTTATAGTTTTGAAGATATTTCAAGTAAAATTAAGAAAAATGAAAAAAAAACTGCTCGGACAGATACTTTTCAAAATTTTCAGAGAAAAAAAAAGTTCAAAATATTGAAATTATTTTTATATATTCATAATTTGGACCATATTTCCGACAAAACAAAAAAAATTATTTGCATTTTTATCTGATGAGTTCAGAGATATAAGCGCCCGAAGTGTTTACATTTTTCGTAACGTTCCGTTTTCCAGCCAAACAGAGCTGTTATTCATATCAACAATTTTTCTTTCTGTGTAATTTAAAGCAATTTTTAATTATAGATCATTCAAAGTTAGTACAGCTTTATAATATGTATTTCAAATATCCAAAATGTCATGCTTCCCATTTCTTCAAATATCATTTCTACGAACTTCAATGGATTTTGATGGATCCCTGAAGGTGGGGGTTTATACAACACCACCTAGAGTATCCTTCAGAACTCTAGGTGATGTCGTCATAACCACAGAATACTATATTAGTTTGTGGTCATAACCTTTAAACCTCAAGACGCTGGCCCTGATTTATACACGGGCCGCCGTTGCCCTGGGCCCCCTAAATTTCGGGGCTCCGAGTTGTGCCATTATGGCCTAAAACTTAAAAAAAATTTACATAACTAAGAATATCAGTGGCGTGTAAGAAAATTTTAGCAAAACTATTCAATATCTTTAAAATCAGTGTTTCATGATACAGATTCCTATTACGCCATTTGTTCTAAACATTTATTTACTGTTTACGGTATAAGTAAATAAAGTGATTAGTACCCTCCCCCCTCCTTAAAAAAAAACATGATGTTAGGTCCTGAGCCCCATCTACTGTAAGTCAAGGTTAGTTATGACCACTAAATCCCCTTCCCTTGGCGACGCCACTGTATGCTATGCTACCACTATATTGTTTTAGGAATTGCAATTAATTATTTGCTATAGAAAATAATTGTGGAAAAAATCTAAAATTTGAAGAATTTGTGAGCAAATAGTGCAAATTACAAAGCCTTTTATTTAGTTCTGTTTTTTTTTAATGCAATATCGTAACAAAAAAAGATTTCATAACGATACAAACATTTGTTTTTGGCTTGGTATCCATATCTCAGAGACACATACTAACAGATAGATATCTTTCCAAAAACGTTCGAAATGTGTTCAGGTGGTCTTAAAACGTCTCCCCCAAATTATTGAATTTGAAAATTTTCGAGAAAACAGTACTTTCTACATGCAACATCATACTATTATGTACCATAAGAAAATACACAGTTTTTCTGAAAATTTTAGAAATCGTGATTTTGACGGATAACCAAGTTTTAAGGTCTCTTGAACACAGTTTGAATACTTTTGGGAAATATGTCCGTATGTGTATATTATAAAAATTTCAGAGTGGATATATGTCAAAAAATATGATGTGGGTAGCACATGACTTTGAATTTCTCTACGTGACGCAATGACTTTATTTATTTCATAGCGAAATAATGGTGTACAAAGTACAAGATCCACAAAACTATGATTTTGTCATTGAACATGTAAATGGAAATTGGGCTCTTTTTGGAACTTATTCATACTCACATACATAATTCTGATCAATATGCAGTTAGCATTTAATTAATATCAATTGTATGAAATTACTGACTATTATCGAATTCTTAAGCGTCAAAATATAAAACTATTACAAAAAGTATCTTCTCTTGTGAATAGAACTATTTAGATTCACGAAAATGATGTTGCATAATATTGCATACGGAAAGTTAACGTTACTTACTACTTTTTTAGTTTCGTATAATTTTTTAGAAATTTACTTGAAAAGCGTGCAATATCTAGAGAACGGTTCATGCTGTTCTGAACTAAAATGTGTGCCAATCATTTTCTAATTAAAAATTAAGTGTGAAATAATTTATGTAACAGCATTCAAAGTCCTAATTTTGTTTGATGATTTTTCAAAAAGTTATTCGAAAATCGTTGCAATATTTTAAACGGTTCATGCTAATTTTCTAAAGGTTTCTGATACAGATTATGATATAAATATAAATGGACCATCTACGATATGAATGTAGTAGAAAGTCGAGTCAGCTATTTTTAGCATAACCTCACTGAAAGCATGCGTGAGTAAGCAGTGTCCTCCCTCCCCAAAGGCTGAAGAATGCGAGGACCACAGAATACTATATTAGTCTGTGGCGAGAACTGGTGTTATCTTGCGTTGACATCTGTGACCTTGACAAGATCCAGTCATCGCCCCGTAGATTCTTGGGTCAATTCTGAAAAATGCCGGTGGTCATCGTAGTTGGATGGTTGAGGAACTTTTCTATAGTTCACTACGAGACGAGAATGACTGTATTATTCATAGCATTGCATGGGGAAGTGAACAAACATATTTGATAAAACTTCAACATTTTGAAGTTTATTATCATTTTTTTTAATTAAAGTATTTGAAAAACAGGCAGCATCTCGAGAACGGCTCATGCTAGAGTTCTAACCTTCTTGTCATTCGTTTTCTAATGAAAAATTACGGCTGAAATAATTATTTATTTATGATTATTGCAGATTCCGATTTTTAAAGATGTTTTCGAAATTATGGGGGTATTCCGAACATTCGATTGCCTTTAACATCATTAGAGTTTCATTATTCACTGAGTGAAATAATCGTACCAAATAATTTCCGGAACTGCCAGATTTCACTTCCACACACACTAACATACATACACACAGACATTCCCTCAAAAACGCTCGATTCGATTTCAGGAATGCTTAAAACGTGTGCTCTACTTTTCCGTCGAAAACTCGAATTCGAATTTTCGACCTCGTCAATCGTCACGATACAAGTAATGTAGGGAAAGTAAGAATTATGCATGTATCGGATGCGCATGAACAATGTTGTATATATAATAGTCTTCTGTAGTTTTTATACCTTACGACATTGATTTTTCAAACATTATTCAAGCCACCTACATTGAAGATGTTGCATGTCTTATGTAGTTTCGCAGCTGGTCAACATTCAAAATGAGATTAAGGTTCACTTTTTTTTCAAATCAATATCAGAATGAATGAAAAAAAGAAAACATATCTTTTATGAACTTTCGTACAAAAGTTCTTCCATAATTGTTCTTAGAAAACCTTTAAAAATATTTATAAGTTGGAAACAACACAATGCAAATTAGCCAAATACACTTCGTCTGAATATACTTGTTACTGTTGTCAACAAATAATTTTTTTCAAGAGTTAAAATTAAAAAACTAAAGAAATTTGCAAGCGAAAGCTCATAGAAAAAAAAAACATACATTTGAAAGGAAAATTTAAAACTAATATCTACTACCCAAATATTTAATGTTTTGTTAAATCTGTTTTCCTGCATGGCTTTTAGTATCATAATATGAAATTTCTTTTCTAAGGCGAAATTTTATAAATTTACGTCCTATATTAAACTTTTAATTGAAAGTTTTTATTATTACTATATATTCTGATAAACTCGATCATATTATCAATTTCCCCTAACTTCACGTAGACTCCATCCCTTCGTTTAACATCTTTGACGGGCTTGTTCTCAGCTCCCAGAGCACGTAGAGAGCTAAAACTCGGCACACAGTTTCATGTCGCCAAATATTTTCATTTATTAAATGTTCACGCTATTGCGTTGTGTCGTTACGTCATGTACGTATGTCATAAGTTTTTGCTCTTTTCATGTTTGTTTGTTTTTTGTTGTATCTTCAAATGAAATGTTCTTTAGGTTATAACGTATCGATCCATGTTTAATACTGCATAGATTTGAACGTAAATTACGTTAAAAAATTAAATATATACTATAATATATATAATACTATATACTACAGTATATAGTATATAATATAATATAATTAATTCATAGAGGAAGTACTGTGACGGATTCGAATTCGAGTTCTCGGTGGATTTGCATGATTTAGATATCCCTGAGCTCATTTTTAAAGTAATATATATATATTCGTTTTATGCAGGGTCATATCTGTCATTTTTCAACCCCACCCCCCACCCCCCAAAAAAACACTCACAGCATACTAAACACATGCTGAACATCAACACATAAAACGAGAAGGGGGGGGAGGGGGCAGGATCATAGCCAGGAAGGCCTATTCGTACATGTAGAAAACTTCCAAACTTTTTATTTCAAAGTGGTATATCAAAGACTTATTCAAAACTATTAATATATATTTTGTAATTGAAAATAAAAACTAGTATTACCAGGTTTAAATTGATTAAAAAATTATGTCTGCTTAAATTATTTTGTCACATGCAAAATTTAAGGGGTTCAAGGCCACGGCCTCAGAGGCCCGTGCGTTACATGGACGAGATATTTCACGAACGAATGGAAACGAGGGATTTATATGAAATTTGGTACGATTATTACAAACGGTGAATAACGCAACAGGATATTTAATAATAATAAATAAATAAATATTTTTTAAGTATTTTACCATTATAAAACGTATGGCACTCATTTCATTTTATAACTCTGGCACAAACAGACTTTTATAAAAAGTGCACATTTATAAAAAGATTTACATAAAATTAAAATAATAGCGGGTATCGTTAAATAGGCTGACTTTCTTTATAAAATATTACGCGACGAATTGACTCGTATCATTCTCGTGGATCTAGCGCGTTCCATTCATGAGAGAAGACATTATTTGTAATCTCTCCTGAGACACTATTACAAACAGTATATTACAATGATATTTGTAATACACTATTTATAACAGTTTTAAATTTTGACGTTAAACAACCCACACTCATTTATTTCATGGAACATTATTGCTGTAGGCGGGTACTGTAAGTAGAAGCTGCACTGTTGCAAAGTAAGATCAATATTTTTTGTGTGGAAGCACTGAATTTGTCTGTTTCCATAGAGGTTCTCAGAATTATGACACATAACAAATTTACTCGCTGATGATTGCTCTTGCAGGTATGCAGTTATTTCATGCTGACGAATGTTTCGGAACAGTTCTGCGCGCCTATCGAACCGCATTTGAGTCCGCTTGGTTGTACTAAGGTACATTTACTATAATAGATTAAATGCTTTTATTTGCGAATTTATGTTTATTGAAATTTACCTTAAAATTTTTAAATTAATTTAAATGTTTTTTCACGACTGTACATTGCAATTTAGTCTGTGCAATGCTTAAGGCAAAAAAAAAAAAAAAAAAAATTACATTATTGTCCATTGCGCGTCCACAAAGTAAGTTTGCGCGAAACGACTGCGCGTACGTGATAGAGCAATGACGTAGCTTGGCGCATGCACTAACGGTACTTCCCGCGTTCTCATAGTAGCATCGTTGCAGCTGTTGAAGATGGAGGCTCTAAAGAATGTGAAACAGTCAACATCCGTAGCTCCTTTGAACAAATCTGAAAAATGCAGGGATGGGTCTTCCTGTTGGGATGGTTGAAGAACTTTCTCCATAGCTCTCTACGAGACGAGAATTTGACATATTTGATAATACTTCTGCTAATTTTTTTTATAAATATGTTTGAAAAACAGGCAACATCTCGAGAATGGCTCATGGTAGCGTTCTAAAGTTTCTGTCATTCGTTTTCTAATGAAAAATCACGGCTGAAAGGATTATTTATTTACGATTATTGAAGATCCCGATTTTTAAAGATGTTTTCAAAAATTCATTTGAAAATTCCCAAGGCCTGATTAAGCCAATGTGGGGCCCGGTGTTAATTGGGGGCCCCCTACACTCACGACATACCAAATACATGCAAAGAAAAACAAACATCACAAAGCAAATTTGGAAGTTTAGGACCACTATCCAGAAGGTACTTTTGTGAATGTAGAACTTTTATTTAAAAGTAAAACTTTAAAAGATGTATAATATGTAAAACTATTAACATATTTTCAAATAATTAAATAAATAATTATTTCTGAATAAAATGGTTTAACATATACAAAATTTAGAGGCCCAGGGCCGCGGTGATGCCCGTGATAATCGTACCAAATTATTTCTGAAACGTTCATTTGTGAGATTTCGCTTCCACACGCACACACTAACATGCTTAGAGACAGACCTTCCCTCAAAAACTTTCGCTTCTATTTTAGGAATGCTTAAAACGTGTGCTCTTCCGTCGAAAACTCGAATTTGAATTTTCGACTTCGTCACAATACTTTCCTTATATACATTATACTGTAATGTAGGGAAAGTAAGAATCATGCATGTACCGGATGCACACAAACAATGTATATGTTAGCATGTACTTCTGTAGTTTTTATACCTTACGATATTGATTTTGCAAACATTATTCAAGCCACCTACATTGAAGATATTACATGT
>CATNUR010000184.1:0-68417 GCA_951213105.1 Amaurobius ferox | reverse complement strand
CCATGAAACTAACCCATTAGCCGTACCTTTAACTTCACCCAAAGCCAAGAGTTGTGACTAATTTTTCAAAACGAAAACAAAAGAAAACTTTTGATCACTGTACTCCCTCTTTAAATTTTTTTTTTTAAACCAAAATTTGAACTGAAACTCAAATCCTAACTATATTCCAAAGGAGAAAAAAAAAATCTTCTATCATAAAAAAAAATTCCTAACATTTAAGACTAACACAGATCTTTGGCATATTTATCTACTTTTAAACACACATTAAATTCAATACACTTAAAACACAACTACTAATACACATACATTTTTCGCTATTCTTAGCCTTATTTCCAATAACTATCTATCTCAACTCTCATAAAAACTGTTGCAACATTTTCTCTCTCTCAAAAAAAAAATCTGACAGTGGACAAGGGGTCGTGAATCCCTTCCCAAAAAAAAACACAATACACAAAAACATCATGGGCAAGTGATTTAATTCCCGAGGGAAAAAGGTGCATTCCCCAGTGAACACCTGAAAACTGTGTGGCATCGAAGCACTGAAGTAACCATTATGGGCAGACTGAGAAAAAATTTTACCCACTTAAAAAGTTGAGAAGGAATGGTTTAGCAAAGCAAGGCCTCCTTTGAACCTGAATCTCCCAGAATCCCCACAACAAACAACCACTTCTCCGCCGCACACTTGCAAAAAAAAAATATCCAAAAGATCCCTAAAGGTGAGAAAAAAAATCTCTCAAAGTCAAAAAAAAAAAAAATCCTACTCAAATTCCAAAATCACAGAGTCAAACTCCAAAGTTTTACTTTTAAATACAAAAAAATTCTACAAAACAAAAAAAAATATCTTTAAAACAACAAGCTATGATTAGCTTACACAGGAGTGAAAAGAAAAAAAATTCAACTAACAAAGCTTAATGAAGAAAGAAAAACTCCTAAATCTTTCTAACTTTTCAAAAAACTACAATATTATTTTTAAAACAAACTAAATTAATGAAATTATTTAATTAATTTGTGCCCTTCCCCATAGTAAGCATATGAAACATATAATAACATAAACACTCAAATATTAATTACCTTAAAAAAAAATATATTATTATGGTGGACAGCCTTCTTATATTTTATACAGTGGACAGACAACTCAGGCAGAACCAAAAAGGTGAACGGCACCACATGTTATATAGCTTTTCTCCTTTTAAATATTTATACTTCTTATCGCTTTATTTTCTTAATTATATAATTTACTATTTTTATTTACTTTACAGCTTGGTCTGTGCTAAACTATGATACACCTTTTAAAAACCTTCAACATCATAAACATCCAGAAATACCACTTACCTTTAAATGATTAAATAGCACAGCCAACAACAAGTCAAGAATGACACTCAATATTAAATTTAAAAATTAACTTTTATTTTTCAACAATTAAAATTTAGATTCTTTAAACAAACTTTGACCCACAATGGTCAAGGAAAACAAATTGTACATTGCGAATTAAAATTCAATTAAAATAACCCTAGAACCAATTAAGTTTAACCCAGGAAACAGAATCCACTCTGGTCTGAAGACCAGAGCTTGGTCTGCCTGAAGCTGGCTGTCCACCCCCAAAAATGTTGAAAATAAAAATAACAAAGAGCAAATTATTGATGTACTCAATAATACAGCTTGGATTTGTAAGAGAACAATATATTGCCACTTGCAATTCCCTATGACCGGATCAAAAGCACAAATACAAATTTATAAACTTCGAGCTTAAGGCTACACTGGTATTTGTTTCGTTCAAGGATATTATGCGCCTACACAGAAAAATATGAAGAGGGAGCACTACAGTCTCACCACTAGATCATTTATAATGAAGTATTTATTGGAAGAAAAATACTTGTGGAGCACTAAATTGTAGAGAGGAGCACTAAAATGTAGAGAGATGCACTCATGACTCGAGCCGGCAATAAGGACAGTTGCGTGAGTGGAATGACGATGCACTTATGTCTGAAACGACGATACACATATCACTGGAGTTTGGCGACCGCTGCACATGAAGTTTTAGAAAATATATGAATTATTCGCTGGCAAGCAAGAGCCTGTAGCGATTTGGTGGAAATGTAGGATTAAGGAAGGCCTGTTGGGATCGATGGTACACTTTGCAAACACTGTAGGCTTAAGGAAAAACTGTTGAGGTCGATGATACACCTTTCAGACAAAGGCAACTATGCCAGCATTAACTTGGACCCCGACAGTCATGATGTCCTCATTAGAAGCACACTTCAAAATCTTGGTCAAGCTGCATAAATTTGCTTGGGATTTGATTAAAAGCATCCTTACGGCGACCGCGGGAGACGGGCGCCCTTGCATTGGGGCCCGTTCCACGGATCTTCGCACGATAAAAACAAACCACCTCCAACAGTGCCGGTCAGGAATCGAATGTCCGGCAACACGCTTGCCTCCCCAGGAGACGCCAAACTTGGCGAGCGAAACCCTGTGCTTCGCGCCGAGCGCCCACGCATACACTGCGGAAATCAAAACGCTGTTATGCCAAGAATCAAAAAAGGATAACTTCCGCCAAGCGGCAAGCCGCCGCGAAATGGCAACCCGCCAGCCCCACCGGATGTGCTGGGACCCTCCTCTTGCAGGTGTTTACTGATAAGCGATGGAAAGTCAAATTTTGTCTTAAAAAGTGCCTTTTTTTATGCAAACTGATGAATGAAGTGAAGTTAAGTTAAAAGATGCGAGCGAGAAACGGAAGGATTAACAAAAGATTATTTAACGTTTAAAGGCACATTGCGCACAATTTTGAATAATAAAAAAATTAAAAGATAACAAATTACATTAAAGGGGAAATAAATCGCCGAAATATTCCAAAACAACAAATAAATTTAGAATTTTGAAGGGAAAGGGGAAAATAACGAATTTTAAGCTATTATCAATTTTGAACTATTAATTAAATTTAGAACTGTAGAATCTCGGCATAACATAATTCCTCTCGACCACCGGAAAAAAATTTTAGAATAAAATTTTTCACAACAAAGAGCCGAAAATGACCAAAAGAGAACACCATCCTGGTGGCAGAGAAATTGTAAACCTACGAGAACACTCGCTTCATGTAGCAACTCCTGGGATTACAATCTGACAAAAAGAAGTTTACAATACATATTTTACATACAGGGAAGGCACACTGATCATGACCATAAAATTTAAAACTTGCACTTTTCCTAGACTTTCATTAAAAAAAAATTTCGTATCTCCCCTTTAAGAGAGAAGAAAAACCTCCAAAAAGAAAACATTCATTACACTCAAAAATTTTCAAAAACTCGAACTGAACGTAACGGAGGAAAAAAAATATCTGAATTCTCATCAAATTTAATTAAAAAAAAAATTGAAACTCAACAAGGGAAAAATACACTGCTCATAAAACAAAAAAAATCAAATCCCTCCCAATCAAAACAAAAGCCAAACAACCCCAGTAGTGTGTAGCAGAGCCTGAGCAATGTGACATCATGTTATATTGCTTTTTCTCCTTTTTAAATATTTATACTTCTTTTATTTTCTAAATTATAATTTTTTACTATTTTTATTTACTTTACAGCTTGGTCTGTGCTAAACTATGATACACCTTTTAAAAACCTTCAACATCATAAACATCCAGAAATACCACTTACCTTTAAATGATTAAATAGCACAGCCAACAACAAGTCAAGAATGACACTCAATATTAAATTTAAAAATTAACTTTTATTTTTCAACAATTAAAATTTAGATTCTTTAAACAAACTTTGACCCACAGTGGTCAAGGAAAACAAATTGTACATTGCGAATTAAAATTCAATTAAAATAACCCTAGAACCAATTAAGTTTAACCCAGGAAACAGAATCCACTCTGGTCTGAAGACCAGAGCTTGGTCTGCCTGAAGCTGGCTGTCCACCCCCAAAAATGTTGAAAATAAAAATAACAAAGAGCAAATTATTGATGTACTCAATAATACAGCTTGGATTTGTAAGAGAACAATATATTGCCACTTGCAATTCCCTATGACCGGATCAAAAGCACAAATACAAATTTATAAACTTCGAGCTTAAGGCTACACTGGTATTTGTTTCGTTCAAGGATATTATGCGCCTACACAGAAAAATATGAAGAGGGAGCACTACAGTCTCACCACTAGATCATTTATAATGAAGTATTTATTGGAAGAAAAATACTTGTGGAGCACTAAATTGTAGAGAGGAGCACTAAAATGTAGAGAGATGCACTCATGACTCGAGCCGGCAATAAGGACAGTTGCGTGAGTGGAATGACGATGCACTTATGTCTGAAACGACGATACACATATCACTGGAGTTTGGCGACCGCTGCACATGAAGTTTTAGAAAATATATGAATTATTCGCTGGCAAGCAAGAGCCTGTAGCGATTTGGTGGAAATGTAGGATTAAGGAAGGCCTGTTGGGATCGATGGTACACTTTGCAAACACTGTAGGCTTAAGGAAAAACTGTTGAGGTCGATGATACACCTTTCAGACAAAGGCAACTATGCCAGCATTAACTTGGACCCCGACAGTCATGATGTCCTCATTAGAAGCACACTTCAAAATCTTGGTCAAGCTGCATAAATTTGCTTGGGATTTGATTAAAAGCATCCTTACGGCGACCGCGGGAGACGGGCGCCCTTGCATTGGGGCCCGTTCCACGGATCTTCGCACGATAAAAACAAACCACCTCCAACAGTGCTGGTCAGGAATCGAATTCCCCCGGCAACACACGCTTGCCTTCCCAGGAGACGCCAAACTTGGCGAGCGAAACTCTGCGCTTCGCGCCGAGCGCCCACGCATACACTGCGGAAATCAAAACGCTGTTATGCCAAGAATCAAAAAAAGGATAACTTCCGCCAAGGCGGCAACCACGAGCCGTGGTGACGCATGGTCACCGGACGCCGCGAGGCAACCCTACTGGCACCCCTCTGCAGGTGTTTACTGATAAGCGATGGAAAGTCAAATTTTGTCTTAAAAAGTGCCTTTTTTCTGCAAACTGATGAATGAAGTGAAGTTAAGTTAAAAGATGCGAGCGAGAAACGGAAGGATTAACAAAAGATTATTTAACGTTTAAAGGCACATTGCGCACAATTTTGAATAATAAAAACATTAAAAGATAACAAATTACGTTAAAGGGGAAATAAATCGCCGAAATATTAAAAACAACAAATAAATTTAGAATTTTGAAGGGAAAGGGGAAAATAACGAATTTTAAGCTATTATCAATTTTGAACTATTAATTAAATTTAGAACTGTCAAATCTCGGCATAACATAATTCCTCTCGACCACCGGAAAAAAAATTTTAGAATAAAATTTTTCACAACAAAGAGCCGAAAATGACCAAAAGAGAACACCATCCTGGTGGCAGAGAAATTGTAAACCTACGAGAACACTCGCTTCATGTAGCAACTCCTGGGATTACAAATCTGAAAAATGTTTACAATACATATTTTACATACAGGGAAGGCACACTGATCATGACCATAAAATTTAAAACTTGCACTTTTCATAGACTTTCATTAGAAAAAATTTCGTATCTCTCCTTTAAGAGAAGAGAAAAACCTCCAAAAAGAAAACATTTATTACAACTCTAAAATTTTAAAATATTCAAAAACTCGAAGTGAACGTCAAGAAAAAACATCTGAATTCTCACCAAATTTAATAAAAAAAATATTTGAAACTCAACATGGGAAAAAATACACTGCTCACAAACAAAAAAATCAAATCCCTCCCAATCAAAATAAAAGCCAAACAACCCCAGTAGTGTGTAGCAGAGCCTGGGCAATGTGACATAAAATACACTTCTCATGGCGCCCCCAAGCATTCCTCGCTTTTGGGTCCGCCTCCTTTCCTATATACAACATGATCCTGGCCTCCTCATGCTTACACCACCCTCAGCTCAGCCATGCACTACCCACTTAAAGCAAATATTCACAAAAATTTTGAATTTAAACCGCACTCCACCCAGGTGAAAGAAACTCTCAAAACACTGAAAAACAGTCTGTCAAACCCCCGTTCCACATCCCTCGGGTTTGCAAAAAGTGATACAGAACCAAAACCTGCCAGACTTCCTCAATAAACAAAATTCCCAATGACAAAACACAAAAAAAATCAAGTGTTTCCAACAGGCGAGAGTACACGTCTGTACTCCCTCTAAAACTGAAATTTAATGAATAGTCGACAATTTAAAAATTTTCACAATGAAAAAAATTGAATACAAATTTAGAATAGAAATAATGTGAAATAAAAATTTTGCAAACAGAACTGCCAGAGCTATGTACTTCCAAGACGGGTAAAAGAAGAAAATTAACTTGAACTCGAAGGAATCGAACAATCGAGATCCCTCAAAAAAAACTATTGTAGGCCCAATGTAGCACATAACCGTGAAGGTCCCATTTAATTTCCTAAAGCAAATCCTGTCGAACGAGAAATTCTCCCCCCAAAAAAAACATCTCTGCAGCAGTGACTTTCATAAACAAGTGTACTTCCACTAAAAATTTCACTAACTCAAAGGTTCCCCAAAAAAATTTCAATTTAGATCTCCCACAAATGGTAAAATTTTGAAATTTAAAGTACAAACTTCAACAAAAAGGAAATCCCAAAAATGTAAATTTCACGCAAATCAAAGTTTTAGCTCCACCTCCCAGAAAATTTAAATTCTGACAAACAACCAAAAAAAAAAATTTTAAAAAATGTAATTTTAAACAAAAACAAAATTTAATTCTAACCTTCCAGTCTATCAATTCAATCTTAACACTCCCAATCATCACAAGTAATAAAAAAAAATTTCAATTACCTACAAAAAGTTTCAATTTTAAAAAAAAATTTTCAAAACAAAAAAAATCTGCTTTTGTAGAGTGCATCACCCAAGCAGTCGGAAAGAAGAAAAACAAAACAGAGTTCCCAATTACTTGTCATTACAATAAAAACATAATTTTGATGAAGACTTTGGACCAGCCGAAGAATTCAAAGGGTCGAAACATAAAATTTTGAGAAAGGTGCACCAAGTTTAACAACTAAACAACTGAAAACCCAATTTCACACTCTCCTCTCCCACATTCGAAGAAATACACAATCTTCCAGCAACCAACCTTTAAGAGCCAAAACACTTTTAAACAAAAAGAAAAAAAAATTTCACAAAACTAACTTAAATTAAAAAAAATTTTCTCAAGGAATATTTCTCAAAGAACAATCTCCATTCCCCCCCAGAACAAACATTCTGAGACTGAACTTGCACAATTTAACAAAAATTTTACACTACCCAAAGTCGATCGCTTGGCTGAAGGATCAATGACACAAGAAAAAACAATTTTTGCGGGCAAGTAATTCTCCAAACGGAAAGGTGCATTCCCCAGCTGAGCACCTTAAAGGCGGCTTCAAAGCACCAAAGTGACAGTTAACATGGCCTACTGAAAAACAAAAAAAAATTTTTTTCTTTTTCAAACACATTTCTGTGAAGAAGAATTTCAATGAAAACAAGGCTTCCCAGACCTCAAAATTCCTCCGGGTGACCATGAAACTAACCCATTAGCCGTACCTTTAACTTCACCCAAAGCCAAGAGTTGTGACTAATTTTTCAAAACGAAAACAAAAGAAAACTTTTGATCACTGTACTCCCTCTTTAAATTTTTTTTTTTAAACCAAAATTTGAACTGAAACTCAAATCCTAACTATATTCCAAAGGAGAAAAAAAAAATCTTCTATCATAAAAAAAAATTCCTAACATTTAAGACTAACACAGATCTTTGGCATATTTATCTACTTTTAAACACACATTAAATTCAATACACTTAAAACACAACTACTAATACACATACATTTTTCGCTATTCTTAGCCTTATTTCCAATAACTATCTATCTCAACTCTCATAAAAACTGTTGCAACATTTTCTCTCTCTCAAAAAAAAAATCTGACAGTGGACAAGGGGTCGTGAATCCCTTCCCAAAAAAAAACACAATACACAAAAACATCATGGGCAAGTGATTTAATTCCCGAGGGAAAAAGGTGCATTCCCCAGTGAACACCTGAAAACTGTGTGGCATCGAAGCACTGAAGTAACCATTATGGGCAGACTGAGAAAAAATTTTACCCACTTAAAAAGTTGAGAAGGAATGGTTTAGCAAAGCAAGGCCTCCTTTGAACCTGAATCTCCCAGAATCCCCACAACAAACAACCACTTCTCCGCCGCACACTTGCAAAAAAAAAATATCCAAAAGATCCCTAAAGGTGAGAAAAAAAATCTCTCAAAGTCAAAAAAAAAAAAAATCCTACTCAAATTCCAAAATCACAGAGTCAAACTCCAAAGTTTTACTTTTAAATACAAAAAAATTCTACAAAACAAAAAAAAATATCTTTAAAACAACAAGCTATGATTAGCTTACACAGGAGTGAAAAGAAAAAAAATTCAACTAACAAAGCTTAATGAAGAAAGAAAAACTCCTAAATCTTTCTAACTTTTCAAAAAACTACAATATTATTTTTAAAACAAACTAAATTAATGAAATTATTTAATTAATTTGTGCCCTTCCCCATAGTAAGCATATGAAACATATAATAACATAAACACTCAAATATTAATTACCTTAAAAAAAAATATATTATTATGGTGGACAGCCTTCTTATATTTTATACAGTGGACAGACAACTCAGGCAGAACCAAAAAGGTGAACGGCACCACATGTTATATAGCTTTTCTCCTTTTAAATATTTATACTTCTTATCGCTTTATTTTCTTAATTATATAATTTACTATTTTTATTTACTTTACAGCTTGGTCTGTGCTAAACTATGATACACCTTTTAAAAACCTTCAACATCATAAACATCCAGAAATACCACTTACCTTTAAATGATTAAATAGCACAGCCAACAACAAGTCAAGAATGACACTCAATATTAAATTTAAAAATTAACTTTTATTTTTCAACAATTAAAATTTAGATTCTTTAAACAAACTTTGACCCACAATGGTCAAGGAAAACAAATTGTACATTGCGAATTAAAATTCAATTAAAATAACCCTAGAACCAATTAAGTTTAACCCAGGAAACAGAATCCACTCTGGTCTGAAGACCAGAGCTTGGTCTGCCTGAAGCTGGCTGTCCACCCCCAAAAATGTTGAAAATAAAAATAACAAAGAGCAAATTATTGATGTACTCAATAATACAGCTTGGATTTGTAAGAGAACAATATATTGCCACTTGCAATTCCCTATGACCGGATCAAAAGCACAAATACAAATTTATAAACTTCGAGCTTAAGGCTACACTGGTATTTGTTTCGTTCAAGGATATTATGCGCCTACACAGAAAAATATGAAGAGGGAGCACTACAGTCTCACCACTAGATCATTTATAATGAAGTATTTATTGGAAGAAAAATACTTGTGGAGCACTAAATTGTAGAGAGGAGCACTAAAATGTAGAGAGATGCACTCATGACTCGAGCCGGCAATAAGGACAGTTGCGTGAGTGGAATGACGATGCACTTATGTCTGAAACGACGATACACATATCACTGGAGTTTGGCGACCGCTGCACATGAAGTTTTAGAAAATATATGAATTATTCGCTGGCAAGCAAGAGCCTGTAGCGATTTGGTGGAAATGTAGGATTAAGGAAGGCCTGTTGGGATCGATGGTACACTTTGCAAACACTGTAGGCTTAAGGAAAAACTGTTGAGGTCGATGATACACCTTTCAGACAAAGGCAACTATGCCAGCATTAACTTGGACCCCGACAGTCATGATGTCCTCATTAGAAGCACACTTCAAAATCTTGGTCAAGCTGCATAAATTTGCTTGGGATTTGATTAAAAGCATCCTTACGGCGACCGCGGGAGACGGGCGCCCTTGCATTGGGGCCCGTTCCACGGATCTTCGCACGATAAAAACAAACCACCTCCAACAGTGCTGGTCAGGAATCGAATTCCCCCAGCAACACACGCTTGCCTTCCCAGGAGACGCCAAACTTGGCGAGCGAAACTCTGCGCTTCGCGCCGAGCGCCCACGCATACACTGCGGAAATCAAAACGCTGTTATGCCAAGAATCAAAAAAAGGATAACTTCCGCCAAGGCGGCAACCACGAGCCGTGGTGACGCATGGTCACCGGACGCCGCGAGGCAACCCTACTGGCACCCCTCTGCAGGTGTTTACTGATAAGCGATGGAAAGTCAAATTTTGTCTTAAAAAGTGCCTTTTTTCTGCAAACTGATGAATGAAGTGAAGTTAAAAGATGCGAGCGAGAAACGGAAGGATTAACAAAAGATTATTTAACGTTTAAAGGCACATTGCGCACAATTTTGAATAATAAAAACATTAAAAGATAACAAATTACGTTAAAGGGGAAATAAATCGCCGAAATATTAAAAACAACAAATAAATTTAGAATTTTGAAGGGAAAGGGGAAAATAACGAATTTTAAGCTATTATCAATTTTGAACTATTAATTAAATTTAGAACTGTCAAATCTCGGCATAACAGAAACTTAAAGGCTAGTATCTCGTAGAATATTCGTTATATTGAGAAGGTTTTCAAATATTCGAAAAGTCACCAAATTGACAATAAATTACCAAATATCGAAACCCTGAGCCGACAGTAATGAAATGGCAACCCTAGATTCATAGGAATGGGTGCCTCAATGGTATCTCCCCCTTATGGATCTCAAAAGAGCTTCCAGTGAAGTCATTTTTCATGTTTGTTACACTGCCCCCCTCTTTAAGACTGCACACCCTAGGCAATATCAACCTACTGTGGCCTAAACTATGGAGCTAATCTGTCGATATAAATGACTTTTGGCATGGTTGAAGATGATTTTTGAAATTGATAAAGGACATTTTATTATTTTCATTATGACGTAGTCTTTCTCAGTTGTGCTGTAGTTTCTGTGAAATTCCTGGTTGTCACCAAGGGTTGAACAGCCACACTTAAGGCCTTTCTGGAATATACCTTTATTAGCTTTGGTATCATACCAGGTCTTCGTTCTATCAGTAGCAATGTTGATCCTTTCACGAGTGAAACAATGAACCTCCTCCAACCATGACTGCGGATCTTGCACATAGTCATCAGTTGATGAAGGAGCATCATATGGTCTTCCAAACATTAGATCACATGGTAGTCGTAGATCCCGTCCAAACAGCATTTTTGGAGAATAACCATTCGATTCACTTCTGTAATACAGCAGGAACGGAACAAAGGTAGGTGATTGGTGATGGTCCCAATCTTATTGGTTTCTGGATATGAATATGGAGAGATGGAATCGTTCTGCTGAATTGCTCTACCATGCTGTCCAATTGATGAAGAGCAATTCGAGTTTTGTCCACATCGAGTAACTTACACAGTCTCGGGAATATGCCAGAGTAAAGTTTGTTCCCGGGTTAGACAGGATGAGTAAGGGAACCCCATAGCTACATATCCAGTTCTGGATTAGAACTTCACTTATGGCTGTAGACTTTTGGTCAGAGATTGCAAAACCTTCTGGTGACTTTGTGAAGCAGTTAATTACTAATAGGATGCATTTGTTATTGTTCAAAGTCTGCGGTAGTGACCCCAAAATGTCCAGTATAACTCACTCGAAAGGAGCTTCAACATTAGGAGGACCAGTTTTTCTTTTTTGCTCCCTTCTGAATGCTGTATTCAGTGCATTCTTTGCACACACACCCAACACCAGACATGGCATTGCAACAGAAAAAGCATTCACTAACTTTGCTCAGCATCTTGCTAATGCAAAAATCTCCTCCAGTGGGGTTGCCATGTAGAAATGTAGTCATGTAGTTTCTAGTACACTGGACACCTTGGAATGTGGAAGTAGCAACTGCCATTTGATGCATTTTCGATTATCATCACTCTCCCATTTACAGTATGTAACACAATATTTGTATTACATGTTACATTCCAATTACGGATGCCAACATAGCCATTTCGAAATTTATAATAAACAGTATATATATATATTAAATTAAATAGAATTAAGAACAACATATGTAAAATAAATGTATAACTTAATACACATAAACTATAAAATGTGGAATTCCTTAAAAGGATACACGTAAAACCTTCCGTCAATGAGAGCGTACATCACCACCGGACAGTCGAAAGCGCGCGCTTGTGAAGAATATACCGCCAAAATCGCAAGCGATTACGATTATTTGGGCAGAACAGGGGATTGAAAGTTGCAATCTTATGTAACGTTCCGTGCTTCGGGGGGTCGGGGCGCAGAAAATCGCCATGCATGACCGATTGTTCGCAGTTGGCATGGAAACGCGTAGGAGAAGAGAGGAAAGCTACGGGTCAAGCGAAATTTTTTCTTTTTTCTTTTTCTCCATTTCCCCCCGCGCAGTTGTGTCACACGAAAGGGGAAGCCGAAGAGGAAATTTAAAGGCATACTTGTTATTGTGGAGATGCAGTATTTTGGAGTAGCGAAATGAGTATATAGATTTGATATTTTAAATGCCGAGACGTAATATGATATAATTATGATGTGCAAAATACCCATGATTGATACACGCTTAAACAGTTATATAACATGTATGTGTATTACAAATAAGAAATATATACAGCTAAAAAATTGTCGAAAAATTATTTACGTCTGTGAAAATGAGAAATCAAGGTAATGAATTGTGTATAGTTTAATGTAATGTTGTGAAATTGTATATAAATAGAAATGCAAATAACAATTATGATATAGTCTTCATTTGAAGTGTACAATAGACTGTACGAAGCAACATAATGAAAATATAAATATTGAAGTACCGGAACTTTGAAAGTTAAGTCACAGGATGGTGACTCATTCTTCCATGCTCATGATAATTACATGTGACAATAAGGTGTCTTCCGTGCTCATGATAATTCAATGTGACAATAAGGTGTCTTCCGTGCTCATGATAATTCCATGTGACAATAAGGTGTCTTCCGTGCTCATGATAATTCAATGTGACAATAAGGTGTCTTCCGTGCTCATGATAATTCCATGTGACAATAAGGTGTCTTCCGTGCTCGTGATAATTCCATGTGACAATATAGTGTGCCTTCCGAACAATGATAATTTCTTCATGTACAGCAGTATATGTGTTACCAAGTACGATGGTGTATCTTCCGAACAGTGAGTGCCTTCATTTTAGTGACATGTCGGTTGTAATGCACCGATATATGTATGTCAATGTTACAATATAGTGTGTCTTACATGCGATGATCTGCATGTCTATGACAGATATATGTGCAGTGGATCAAAGCAACATTTCCACAGTGGCCGCAATGTGTACACATATGTATTCAGTGCAATGTTACCGTGTGCTGAAATTTTCTCTCTGCAAGGGGGGATATCATGTAACACAATATTTGTATTACATGTTACATTCCAATTACGGATGCCAACATAGCCATTTCGAAATTCCAATTGCGGATGCCAACCTAGCTAATGAGCTATTTAAATGCTGCAGAGGGAGCCAATGGCAATACTAACATAAATAAGCAGCGCATCCCTTTCTTCACGTCAACGAATCAACAACGACACTACAATGTGAAAAGAAAAAGGTTTGAGAGAATGTTCTAGAACTTTCCAAGAGATGCAATTTCGACAGCGTCCTAGACGCACCTGAACTTTTTGGTGGTCGTCGTAAAACTTTCGAACGAGTCAGCATCATGTTTTTGGTTTTTGTGAAAAAATGTCTGTAGATTGTGAGCAATAGAATGGTAGCCTGCGCAAGTACGCGAAGTGCAACGATTTTCCCACATCAGTGAGATGGCACGAATATGCACGTAACAAAGAGTAGAGGTAACCGATTTCAATTGTCACTATTAGCACGGAAGGCACACCTTTAACGAGTATTAAGATAATTAACTACCAGTTCGTATGAGTAGATCATATGAACGAGTTCATAAATATTGAACTATAAGCATTATTCCTTATAGATTGTTTAAAGGAAACTGTTATTTAAGAAATTGAAGCCAATGTTTTTTACGTGTGTAAATATATATTAATGTAATATTGTTAGTATTATGTGTCTTTAAATAATTGATTTAATCATAATATAATTACTCCAGATTATAGTGGATATATATTAAGCAAAATATTAAAAATAATTGAGCAATTAAGCATGTGTACTTCTTTATGTTTTGTGCGTTCCTCTCCGCAGCTTGTGAACCTGGGGCTACATGCTCCACCCCTAGCGACGGCATCATAGGTAAGTCCTACACTGGTAAATTTTGATAAGGACAATTTTACCTTATGACATGATGTCGCCGCGCGAATTGGTGCCGTATGTGGTCAAGCTCGGAGAGAATTAATTTTCATAAGACGAAGTAAAAAAAATATAAGTAAAAGGCAAAATTAAATTTAATAATAAGTTTGAATATAATATTAAATTTAATAATGAGTTTGAATATAATATTAAATTTAATAATGAGTTTGAATATAAAAGTGAATTTAATAATAAGTGGAATGTAATATTGAATTTAACAATGAATTTAATAATGAGATATAACTCAGTAGAATGATAAGAAAATGCATGAAAATGATAATTTAAATGTGTATTATATGATTGTATATATATGTATGTATTAGCATAAATATTTAATATAGAGTCAGAATTGTATGACAGTGTATAAAATCATGGCGCCGAATAAAACTAGGCAATTAAGTAAAAGATCGAGGCAAGATGATCCAATTATCGATAATATACAGCAGGAGATTAATGTAAATAACAGAGCAACAGATAGTTCGGCAAATAACGCGATCCAGATACAGAGGCCCGCAAATCAAGCGCAACGCGAAATGCTGCCGTGTCGTTCGGAAACGAACCACGGGCTTTTGCTAGATAAATTGTTGTGTGGGAAGCTTAGTCAAAATTGCGGGCCAGTACTGAAGATACTGAAGTTGAGTTTTAAATATATACTGTTAGTGTGTAAATGATAGACGGGGTGTACTTAAATAAATTATCAACGCAAGTAAAAAAAAAAAAAAAAAAAAAAAAAAAAAAAAAAAAAAAAAAAAATAGAAGTTAAGTAAAATAAATGCTGTATAAAAAATATATACAGAGATAGGATATGCAAAGTATATGAATAACTGTGGTAAAGAGTGTTTTCATCTTGGAAATATTGTGTATAAAAAAGTATATTATGTGTGTGCAAATTTTAAATCATGTGGTAAAAAGCGTAATGCTATAACTCTCTGTAATATTTTAAAATTACAAAATTTAGATCAACAAAAAATAAGGATTAACTTAAGCTGATTCATTATGTACAGAATTTTGGACTAGCAAGTTCAGTGATTAGTTAAGTAAAATAAAATAATATAAAAAGTAAAAAAAAAAATTAAAATTGTCTGCTAAACTAAGTGGAAAAATTAAAATATTATAGAGCAGAAATAAATAGTAAGTGTATGCAAATAAATGCAGCACAATAGGTAGAGCCAGTGAATTCAAAAATAAAATTTGGAAAAGTTTTACAGTATGTGTAATATTATACAATAATGTTAAAATTAATTCAAATGATATTCTGCAAAATAATTTTTTTTAGTATTCTACAATAGTTATTGAATAGTTTAGAAGTTGTTCTGCAATAATTGTTTTTTACGATTCTACAATAAAATTAAAATTAATTGGAAAGCCTTCTACAAGATGTGTAGCAGTCTATAATGAATTTTAAATTAAATTAGATGGTATTATAAAATATATTAGTTTCCTACAATATTTTGAAATTAAATTGGAAAGCATTTTGAAATAATTTTGGTAGTCTACAGTAAATGTAAAAATTAAGTTGGAAGGTAGTCTACAAATAGATATTTTGATTAATGTAAAGAAAATGAATATAATTATAATAATAGAAAATTTATGTAGATAGAGCAACTTTCAAAATTAAGTGATAAATAAGTAAATAGACAACAGGTGTGTTACAAATAGCACAGTGCCACAATATGTGCAAAACATAGGGCAGCAAAAGTATATGGTTATTTTAGTATGTATTGTGTATTGTATATTATGTATGGTATATTGTGAAAACTGTAGTGTTAAGGAAAAGTGTGTAGTAGTGAAGACTTAGTGCGAGGATAGGCATGATAGTTATCCAAAATGCACGGTAGTCAACAAAATCGCAAAATTAAATAAAACTTCAAAAAAAAATTGTCTGGAGGAAGGCAAGTCCAGCGGATAGGAATTTTTAAATCATGGATTTTTCTGCAACAACAGCAACAAAAAAAAAAATAACAGTAGGAAAGTTTGTCAGCGGGTTGACTGGTTAGCAGTAATGTTGTCAATAAGTATCAACGTGTACAACGTAAAAGTATTAGCGCCAGCCCATTTTATTAAAATTATCAGCGTTTCATCAAGTAGCAGTACAGCAAAATTAAAAAGTTCTAGATTCCCGTCCCTTTTATGCAAGTAGATATTAAATAAATGAACGGACAATGATAAAAGATAAATAATTTATGTGAAAATATAGGTAATAAATAAACATTTATGGATGGATACATTTTATGAATAGAGCAATAAATATCAGAAAAAATATGTACAAGTGATAAATAATACATACAATACCCCTCAATGTTCTAAAATAAAATAAACTAAGGTGTTAAAAAAAAAAAAAAAAGAAGGAGAGAGATAATTAAATGTCACTTACTTGCAATTTGTATTACTTGTACGGTGACTGATGAATTAAGGATAGGAGTGTCGTAATAGGGAGTTGACAATTCAAGAATCTTGATGGTCATGTGTATTTATTGATAACAGATGATGAATGGCTGTAGAGGTCAACGAGGAAGTGGCAAATTTTGTTTCCAATGGTAACATGCTGATGAAGTATATGCACTGTTTCATTTTTCTTGTACGGGTCTTGAAAAAATTGTATAACATAATTAATAAAATTCAAAATAAAGTCATGGAACATGGTAAACGCAAGTATATAATATTCAAAATCATAAAAGTATTAATTAAATACCTCATAAAAAGCTGACAGAATAAAAGCAAAATCATAAATAAATAAACAAATAAAAGTGTGAAGTCAAAATAAACAGTAACAGCTGATATAAATAATAATTAGTAAATTAATAAATATATATTGCATAAATAGTGTATACAGACCTTTTACAAAAACACGCAATCTGGAAAACAAAATAAAAGTTAATTACATAAATGGATTAATAAACGTGAAGAAGTAAGAGTAGTTTCCTAGCCTTCACAGTCAGCGTAACAGCTCCATATATGGCCATTGTACGGCGAAAGCTAGTCACCTTCAAAATAAAAAGCCAGGCTAAAAATAAACATCGGAGAAAATCTCCCCTGCATAGTACGTGAATAATACAAAAAAAAAGTTCTATTGTAAGCATACAATCAATGTATCAAAATTTAAAATTATAATTGCAGGCAATTATAGTTATTTAAAAATACCGGCCGGTATATAAAAATAAAATACATTAGGAAAACACATTGATTTGTATGTAAATGATAAATGATTGAGTATAATTAATAAACTATAGCATTAATTAAGCATCACTGAAAATAAAAAGAAACAACAGATAAAATTAAATATAAAATAATTATATTGAAATAAATAAATATGTAAATTTATGCTGAAATGGGAACTTAAAGTCAATTAAATCAATAACATAACAATAAAGCATATTATATTTATAATAAACAGTATATATATATATTAAATTAAATAGAATTAAGAACAACATATGTAAAATAAATGTATAACTTAATACACATAAACTATAAAATGTGGAATTCCTTAAAAGGATACACGTAAAACCTTCCGTCAATGAGAGCGTACATCACCACCGGACAGTCGAAAGCGCGCGCTTGTGAAGAATATACCGCCAAAATCGCAAGCGATTACGATTATTTGGGCAGAACAGGGGATTGAAAGTTGCAATCTTATGTAACGTTCCGTGCTTCGGGGGGTCGGGGCGCAGAAAATCGCCATGCATGACCGATTGTTCGCAGTTGGCATGGAAACGCGTAGGAGAAGAGAGGAAAGCTACGGGTCAAGCGAAATTTTTTCTTTTTTCTTTTTCTCCATTTCCCCCCGCGCAGTTGTGTCACACGAAAGGGGAAGCCGAAGAGGAAATTTAAAGGCATACTTGTTATTGTGGAGATGCAGTATTTTGGAGTAGCGAAATGAGTATATAGATTTGATATTTTAAATGCCGAGACGTAATATGATATAATTATGATGTGCAAAATACCCATGATTGATACACGCTTAAACAGTTATATAACATGTATGTGTATTACAAATAAGAAATATATACAGCTAAAAAATTGTCGAAAAATTATTTACGTCTGTGAAAATGAGAAATCAAGGTAATGAATTGTGTATAGTTTAATGTAATGTTGTGAAATTGTATATAAATAGAAATGCAAATAACAATTATGATATAGTCTTCATTTGAAGTGTACAATAGACTGTACGAAGCAACATAATGAAAATATAAATATTGAAGTACCGGAACTTTGAAAGTTAAGTCACAGGATGGTGACTCATTCTTCCATGCTCATGATAATTACATGTGACAATAAGGTGTCTTCCGTGCTCATGATAATTCAATGTGACAATAAGG
This sequence comes from Amaurobius ferox, assembly GCA_951213105.1. Lineage (NCBI taxonomy): Eukaryota > Metazoa > Arthropoda > Arachnida > Araneae > Amaurobiidae > Amaurobius > Amaurobius ferox. Next base: position 49,840 of record CATNUR010000184.1, on the reverse strand, counting down.
TGTCTTCCGTGCTCATGATAATTCCATGTGACAATAAGGTGTCTTCCGTGCTCATGATAATTCAATGTGACAATAAGGTGTCTTCCGTGCTCATGATAATTCCATGTGACAATAAGGTGTCTTCCGTGCTCGTGATAATTCCATGTGACAATATAGTGTGCCTTCCGAACAATGATAATTTCTTCATGTACAGCAGTATATGTGTTACCAAGTACGATGGTGTATCTTCCGAACAGTGAGTGCCTTCATTTTAGTGACATGTCGGTTGTAATGCACCGATATATGTATGTCAATGTTACAATATAGTGTGTCTTACATGCGATGATCTGCATGTCTATGACAGATATATGTGCAGTGGATCAAAGCAACATTTCCACAGTGGCCGCAATGTGTACACATATGTATTCAGTGCAATGTTACCGTGTGCTGAAATTTTCTCTCTGCAAGGGGGGATATCATGTAACACAATATTTGTATTACATGTTACATTCCAATTACGGATGCCAACATAGCCATTTCGAAATTCCAATTGCGGATGCCAACCTAGCTAATGAGCTATTTAAATGCTGCAGAGGGAGCCAATGGCAATACTAACATAAATAAGCAGCGCATCCCTTTCTTCACGTCAACGAATCAACAACGACACTACAATGTGAAAAGAAAAAGGTTTGAGAGAATGTTCTAGAACTTTCCAAGAGATGCAATTTCGACAGCGTCCTAGACGCACCTGAACTTTTTGGTGGTCGTCGTAAAACTTTCGAACGAGTCAGCATCATGTTTTTGGTTTTTGTGAAAAAATGTCTGTAGATTGTGAGCAATAGAATGGTAGCCTGCGCAAGTACGCGAAGTGCAACGATTTTCCCACATCAGTGAGATGGCACGAATATGCACGTAACAAAGAGTAGAGGTAACCGATTTCAATTGTCACTATTAGCACGGAAGGCACACCTTTAACGAGTATTAAGATAATTAACTACCAGTTCGTATGAGTAGATCATATGAACGAGTTCATAAATATTGAACTATAAGCATTATTCCTTATAGATTGTTTAAAGGAAACTGTTATTTAAGAAATTGAAGCCAATGTTTTTTACGTGTGTAAATATATATTAATGTAATATTGTTAGTATTATGTGTCTTTAAATAATTGATTTAATCATAATATAATTACTCCAGATTATAGTGGATATATATTAAGCAAAATATTAAAAATAATTGAGCAATTAAGCATGTGTACTTCTTTATGTTTTGTGCGTTCCTCTCCGCAGCTTGTGAACCTGGGGCTACATGCTCCACCCCTAGCGACGGCATCATAGGTAAGTCCTACACTGGTAAATTTTGATAAGGACAATTTTACCTTATGACATGATGTCGCCGCGCGAATTGGTGCCGTATGTGGTCAAGCTCGGAGAGAATTAATTTTCATAAGACGAAGTAAAAAAAATATAAGTAAAAGGCAAAATTAAATTTAATAATAAGTTTGAATATAATATTAAATTTAATAATGAGTTTGAATATAATATTAAATTTAATAATGAGTTTGAATATAAAAGTGAATTTAATAATAAGTGGAATGTAATATTGAATTTAACAATGAATTTAATAATGAGATATAACTCAGTAGAATGATAAGAAAATGCATGAAAATGATAATTTAAATGTGTATTATATGATTGTATATATATGTATGTATTAGCATAAATATTTAATATAGAGTCAGAATTGTATGACAGTGTATAAAATCATGGCGCCGAATAAAACTAGGCAATTAAGTAAAAGATCGAGGCAAGATGATCCAATTATCGATAATATACAGCAGGAGATTAATGTAAATAACAGAGCAACAGATAGTTCGGCAAATAACGCGATCCAGATACAGAGGCCCGCAAATCAAGCGCAACGCGAAATGCTGCCGTGTCGTTCGGAAACGAACCACGGGCTTTTGCTAGATAAATTGTTGTGTGGGAAGCTTAGTCAAAATTGCGGGCCAGTACTGAAGATACTGAAGTTGAGTTTTAAATATATACTGTTAGTGTGTAAATGATAGACGGGGTGTACTTAAATAAATTATCAACGCAAGTAAAAAAAAAAAAAAAAAAAAAAAAAAAAAAAAAAAAAAAAAAAAAATAGAAGTTAAGTAAAATAAATGCTGTATAAAAAATATATACAGAGATAGGATATGCAAAGTATATGAATAACTGTGGTAAAGAGTGTTTTCATCTTGGAAATATTGTGTATAAAAAAGTATATTATGTGTGTGCAAATTTTAAATCATGTGGTAAAAAGCGTAATGCTATAACTCTCTGTAATATTTTAAAATTACAAAATTTAGATCAACAAAAAATAAGGATTAACTTAAGCTGATTCATTATGTACAGAATTTTGGACTAGCAAGTTCAGTGATTAGTTAAGTAAAATAAAATAATATAAAAAGTAAAAAAAAAAATTAAAATTGTCTGCTAAACTAAGTGGAAAAATTAAAATATTATAGAGCAGAAATAAATAGTAAGTGTATGCAAATAAATGCAGCACAATAGGTAGAGCCAGTGAATTCAAAAATAAAATTTGGAAAAGTTTTACAGTATGTGTAATATTATACAATAATGTTAAAATTAATTCAAATGATATTCTGCAAAATAATTTTTTTTAGTATTCTACAATAGTTATTGAATAGTTTAGAAGTTGTTCTGCAATAATTGTTTTTTACGATTCTACAATAAAATTAAAATTAATTGGAAAGCCTTCTACAAGATGTGTAGCAGTCTATAATGAATTTTAAATTAAATTAGATGGTATTATAAAATATATTAGTTTCCTACAATATTTTGAAATTAAATTGGAAAGCATTTTGAAATAATTTTGGTAGTCTACAGTAAATGTAAAAATTAAGTTGGAAGGTAGTCTACAAATAGATATTTTGATTAATGTAAAGAAAATGAATATAATTATAATAATAGAAAATTTATGTAGATAGAGCAACTTTCAAAATTAAGTGATAAATAAGTAAATAGACAACAGGTGTGTTACAAATAGCACAGTGCCACAATATGTGCAAAACATAGGGCAGCAAAAGTATATGGTTATTTTAGTATGTATTGTGTATTGTATATTATGTATGGTATATTGTGAAAACTGTAGTGTTAAGGAAAAGTGTGTAGTAGTGAAGACTTAGTGCGAGGATAGGCATGATAGTTATCCAAAATGCACGGTAGTCAACAAAATCGCAAAATTAAATAAAACTTCAAAAAAAAATTGTCTGGAGGAAGGCAAGTCCAGCGGATAGGAATTTTTAAATCATGGATTTTTCTGCAACAACAGCAACAAAAAAAAAAATAACAGTAGGAAAGTTTGTCAGCGGGTTGACTGGTTAGCAGTAATGTTGTCAATAAGTATCAACGTGTACAACGTAAAAGTATTAGCGCCAGCCCATTTTATTAAAATTATCAGCGTTTCATCAAGTAGCAGTACAGCAAAATTAAAAAGTTCTAGATTCCCGTCCCTTTTATGCAAGTAGATATTAAATAAATGAACGGACAATGATAAAAGATAAATAATTTATGTGAAAATATAGGTAATAAATAAACATTTATGGATGGATACATTTTATGAATAGAGCAATAAATATCAGAAAAAATATGTACAAGTGATAAATAATACATACAATACCCCTCAATGTTCTAAAATAAAATAAACTAAGGTGTTAAAAAAAAAAAAAAAAGAAGGAGAGAGATAATTAAATGTCACTTACTTGCAATTTGTATTACTTGTACGGTGACTGATGAATTAAGGATAGGAGTGTCGTAATAGGGAGTTGACAATTCAAGAATCTTGATGGTCATGTGTATTTATTGATAACAGATGATGAATGGCTGTAGAGGTCAACGAGGAAGTGGCAAATTTTGTTTCCAATGGTAACATGCTGATGAAGTATATGCACTGTTTCATTTTTCTTGTACGGGTCTTGAAAAAATTGTATAACATAATTAATAAAATTCAAAATAAAGTCATGGAACATGGTAAACGCAAGTATATAATATTCAAAATCATAAAAGTATTAATTAAATACCTCATAAAAAGCTGACAGAATAAAAGCAAAATCATAAATAAATAAACAAATAAAAGTGTGAAGTCAAAATAAACAGTAACAGCTGATATAAATAATAATTAGTAAATTAATAAATATATATTGCATAAATAGTGTATACAGACCTTTTACAAAAACACGCAATCTGGAAAACAAAATAAAAGTTAATTACATAAATGGATTAATAAACGTGAAGAAGTAAGAGTAGTTTCCTAGCCTTCACAGTCAGCGTAACAGCTCCATATATGGCCATTGTACGGCGAAAGCTAGTCACCTTCAAAATAAAAAGCCAGGCTAAAAATAAACATCGGAGAAAATCTCCCCTGCATAGTACGTGAATAATACAAAAAAAAAGTTCTATTGTAAGCATACAATCAATGTATCAAAATTTAAAATTATAATTGCAGGCAATTATAGTTATTTAAAAATACCGGCCGGTATATAAAAATAAAATACATTAGGAAAACACATTGATTTGTATGTAAATGATAAATGATTGAGTATAATTAATAAACTATAGCATTAATTAAGCATCACTGAAAATAAAAAGAAACAACAGATAAAATTAAATATAAAATAATTATATTGAAATAAATAAATATGTAAATTTATGCTGAAATGGGAACTTAAAGTCAATTAAATCAATAACATAACAATAAAGCATATTATATTTATAATAAACAGTATATATATATATTAAATTAAATAGAATTAAGAACAACATATGTAAAATAAATGTATAACTTAATACACATAAACTATAAAATGTGGAATTCCTTAAAAGGATACACGTAAAACCTTCCGTCAATGAGAGCGTACATCACCACCGGACAGTCGAAAGCGCGCGCTTGTGAAGAATATACCGCCAAAATCGCAAGCGATTACGATTATTTGGGCAGAACAGGGGATTGAAAGTTGCAATCTTATGTAACGTTCCGTGCTTCGGGGGGTCGGGGCGCAGAAAATCGCCATGCATGACCGATTGTTCGCAGTTGGCATGGAAACGCGTAGGAGAAGAGAGGAAAGCTACGGGTCAAGCGAAATTTTTTCTTTTTTCTTTTTCTCCATTTCCCCCCGCGCAGTTGTGTCACACGAAAGGGGAAGCCGAAGAGGAAATTTAAAGGCATACTTGTTATTGTGGAGATGCAGTATTTTGGAGTAGCGAAATGAGTATATAGATTTGATATTTTAAATGCCGAGACGTAATATGATATAATTATGATGTGCAAAATACCCATGATTGATACACGCTTAAACAGTTATATAACATGTATGTGTATTACAAATAAGAAATATATACAGCTAAAAAATTGTCGAAAAATTATTTACGTCTGTGAAAATGAGAAATCAAGGTAATGAATTGTGTATAGTTTAATGTAATGTTGTGAAATTGTATATAAATAGAAATGCAAATAACAATTATGATATAGTCTTCATTTGAAGTGTACAATAGACTGTACGAAGCAACATAATGAAAATATAAATATTGAAGTACCGGAACTTTGAAAGTTAAGTCACAGGATGGTGACTCATTCTTCCATGCTCATGATAATTACATGTGACAATAAGGTGTCTTCCGTGCTCATGATAATTCAATGTGACAATAAGGTGTCTTCCGTGCTCATGATAATTCCATGTGACAATAAGGTGTCTTCCGTGCTCATGATAATTCAATGTGACAATAAGGTGTCTTCCGTGCTCATGATAATTCCATGTGACAATAAGGTGTCTTCCGTGCTCGTGATAATTCCATGTGACAATATAGTGTGCCTTCCGAACAATGATAATTTCTTCATGTACAGCAGTATATGTGTTACCAAGTACGATGGTGTATCTTCCGAACAGTGAGTGCCTTCATTTTAGTGACATGTCGGTTGTAATGCACCGATATATGTATGTCAATGTTACAATATAGTGTGTCTTACATGCGATGATCTGCATGTCTATGACAGATATATGTGCAGTGGATCAAAGCAACATTTCCACAGTGGCCGCAATGTGTACACATATGTATTCAGTGCAATGTTACCGTGTGCTGAAATTTTCTCTCTGCAAGGGGGGATATCATGTAACACAATATTTGTATTACATGTTACATTCCAATTACGGATGCCAACATAGCCATTTCGAAATTCCAATTGCGGATGCCAACCTAGCTAATGAGCTATTTAAATGCTGCAGAGGGAGCCAATGGCAATACTAACATAAATAAGCAGCGCATCCCTTTCTTCACGTCAACGAATCAACAACGACACTACAATGTGAAAAGAAAAAGGTTTGAGAGAATGTTCTAGAACTTTCCAAGAGATGCAATTTCGACAGCGTCCTAGACGCACCTGAACTTTTTGGTGGTCGTCGTAAAACTTTCGAACGAGTCAGCATCATGTTTTTGGTTTTTGTGAAAAAATGTCTGTAGATTGTGAGCAATAGAATGGTAGCCTGCGCAAGTACGCGAAGTGCAACGATTTTCCCACATCAGTGAGATGGCACGAATATGCACGTAACAAAGAGTAGAGGTAACCGATTTCAATTGTCACTATTAGCACGGAAGGCACACCTTTAACGAGTATTAAGATAATTAACTACCAGTTCGTATGAGTAGATCATATGAACGAGTTCATAAATATTGAACTATAAGCATTATTCCTTATAGATTGTTTAAAGGAAACTGTTATTTAAGAAATTGAAGCCAATGTTTTTTACGTGTGTAAATATATATTAATGTAATATTGTTAGTATTATGTGTCTTTAAATAATTGATTTAATCATAATATAATTACTCCAGATTATAGTGGATATATATTAAGCAAAATATTAAAAATAATTGAGCAATTAAGCATGTGTACTTCTTTATGTTTTGTGCGTTCCTCTCCGCAGCTTGTGAACCTGGGGCTACATGCTCCACCCCTAGCGACGGCATCATAGGTAAGTCCTACACTGGTAAATTTTGATAAGGACAATTTTACCTTATGACACAGTATACTACCCCATTCCTCAAGTGCAGAGATTTCACAGTGCCCAGCATTGTTTTTTGCAGCTGAGAGGCAGGAAATGTCTTACCAAGTTGATCTCTCATTAGCTCATTCTTTGCGGATCAGGACTAGCTTATCTCTGTCTTCTCTTTGGGCTCGAGAAAGTTCTTCAATCCAGGGAACAATTGATGAATTTGAATTATGGGCAGTGATAACTAGCCAGATGGTTGCTGGAATCTGATTTTCAAATTTTATTTTAGCAGGAGAGCAATGTGCACAGTTCAAAGGACAATGTTTCCTAGAGAGTGCATCAGCATTTCCATGAGACTATCTCTTTTGGTGCCGAATATCCATGTCGTATTCTTGAAAATGCTGAATCCATCTTGTGACAAGCCCTTCAGGGTTCTCAAAATTTGGGAGCTAATTCAGAGCAGTCTGGCCAGTCTGCAACAGGAATTTTATTTTGTAGAGATAGTGATGGAAATGATCTATGGATTTAACAATTGCCAACAGTTCTTTTCTTGTAAAGCAATAATTTCTTTCAAGCTTCGACAAGCACTTGCTAAAGTATGTGATGACATATTACTGCCCTCCTATTTCCTGGGAGAGAACTGTCCTTATTCTTTCTTTACTAGCATCGGTATCTAGTATAAAGCTCTCCGTAGTTTGAGGATAAGCCAGAATGGCATAGCTGCCAACCTTGGAAAATGAAAATTAGGGAGATTTTTAAATATTTGCAATTCGCGACAAAAATCAAAAAATCACACAGCGCGATAACAATTTCTTTTTTTACAGAAAGCATAAAAGGGAATTTTCAAGACACAATAGGGATTTTTTCCCTCTACTACAAAACTGCACCATAAAAAATAGACAAATATGATAAAAAATCTGTATTGTATCTATAAACACAATTTAATTTTAACGAATACAAAAGAATTAAATCATCTTTTAAAAAATAAGCACATTCGTTAGAGTTATTCTCATCAGAGTCTATAACAATGTTCATTACACTGAATATGATGCATAAAGAAAAATGTCATTGGTTACTGTTTAATAATCATTCACATGTCTTTGACACAGAAACACTTCTCTGCAGATAAAATATTGAATAAAAGAAATCCTTTGGTAAGTAAAAATACAGCACGTAAAAGTTCTATATAATTAAAAAATGTCAAATTCAATCCTTCTTACTACTTAAAAATAAAGTAGTAGCTCTTTTTGCTTTTTTTAAGAACTCCTTACTAAATTCTTCACTATCCCTTCACAGAGTTCATACCGATTTTTCAAAATAGAAAAATTCGTATTATGCAAAAATAATCAAAAAATTAACCTTAATAATTAGCCATAATATGAAAATAAGCTAGTTTAGTCAATCTAATATGCAACATTTAAATGATGGAGATGGATGGAAAAAGATACTAACGTACTCTCGGCAATTCACGCGAAGCAACTGAATTGCGCAATCGCACTATTTATGCGAAAATAATTAAGAAATTAACCACAATAATTAATCAGAATATGAAAATAAGCTAGTTTAGCTGATCTAATATGCAACATTTAAATGATGGAGATGGATGGAAAAAGATACTAACTTACTCTCGGCAATTCACGCGAAGCAACTGAATTGCGCAATCGCATTATTTATGCGAAAATAATTAAGAAATTAACCATAATAATTAATCAGAATATGAAAATAAGCTAGTTTAGTCAATCAAAAATGCAATATTTAGAAGATTGAGATGGATGGAAAAAGATACTATTGTACTCTCGGCGATTCATGAGAACAAACTGAATTGCGCAATCGCAGTGTTTATGCGAAATTAATGAACAAAATAACATTTTAGCGATTTATGCTCAATAACCTTTGAAGAAGTATGTTTATTACTTTCATAAAATAAGCGATAGAGATCTTAATTTACAATACACGCGGCCGTAAATCTCCGTTAATTTGATTGGCATTACCCTGCATTGTATTATGGATTTGCTACGATCCCGGGAATGATAAAAATCAGTGCTAAAAATGCGGAAAATTGGTGTTTTCGAGGAATTATACCATGTCTGGTTAATTGATAAATTTCCAACAAAAAACGGAGAATTTCGTTAGTAATCCGGAGGCCGGAGAAGTAATGAAAAATCCGGAGTCTCCGACCAAAATCCGGAGAGTTGGCACGTCTGCATAGGGATATTTTTAGGAAAATCCCTTTTGTAGGGATTTTTTCTAATTATTGTAAAAATTCGGGAGATTTAGGAATTTTTCGGGAGTTCGGGAGATTGCCTCAAAATTCGGGAGACTCCCGGAAAAATCGGGAGATTTGGCAGGTATGGAATGGTAGCTGTAACCAGTATTTCTTTAAGCCGAATGAAGGCATCTTCACATTCCGTTAGCCATTCAAATTTTTTTTGTTTCCTCACGTTAACCAATGTAAGGGTCTGGCAACATTTGAGACGTCCTTTACAAACTGGCGATAATAGCAGGGGTGATTGTGAGTCTAAATCTAATTTCCTGAACATACAAAGAAATTTCCTGAAAAGTTACGCGATATTTTTGCAATTCACTTTCAATATTTTTGCAATTTATGCAATATTGTGCAATTCTTTGTCACTTTTGGACATAAAAGAATAGTAAAAAATTAATAGTGCATCTCACAAAAAAACAAAAAACTATCCGATTGATAGCAAATAAAACATACAGCCACCTATGTGAAGATCGTGATCACAGAATACTATATTCAGAAGGTGCACTCCCATAGGACCCTATGGCAACATTTTTAATATGGGATGTCGCATAGACACTAGAGCTCGTGAGTTGGACCAACTGAACTACGATGCGTCTGCCAGATTTGGCGCGTTATCGCTCGCTTGGGATTTTTTTTTAAACGGGAGGGGAACAAAATGTTGAGGACTGTACTTTTATAATTTTTGAAACTATAGAAAGGATCAGGATTTAAAAATACATTAATCTGTAACATAAATATTCATTAGTTTAAGAATATTTAAATAAACATAGTTATATATTTAATTCAAATAATCATAAAATAGATTAAAAAATAGACACATTGCATTGTCTCACTATAAAACATAATGCACAAAAAATTACAAGCTAACATACTCAAAAGACTGAAATATTATATAATACTTTCAGTTTAAAAAGTATACTAGCGTGTTGATCGTTAATTACTTGATCCTTAATTTATTCTGGGATACTGATAATAGACTTTTTTTTTAAATATAAAAATATTCATATAGTAAATATCAAATTTACATAAATGCACTATCGAAGTTGTGGAACTCAATCATTAATTACCCGAGGGGGGGGGGGGGGAATTTTTCACCATAAGGCACTTAATAAAAATTTTACATAAATATATACATATACTATATCACATTCAACTAAGAAAAAGCTATCCAAATATCAATTATTTCACATTTTATAAAAATACGGAAAATATTTTTTAACTAATTATACCACTACCTCTTAAAATTTAGTCTAATCCGGCAGTAATAACAACACAGCACTAATTTCGTATGATGAACACATGTATACTTATATGAACACGTGTATACTTATGAACACGTGTATACTTATAATGAACACGTATGTAGGATGGTGATAACTAAAATTATTTCAATTTTAATAAACATAAATTACATACCCTGTAACGCAACCAGTTTTCTTTTATCAATCCATTTCTATAAAATGATCTAAACACTTAACAAATAATCCTTTTTCACGTTACTCAAACCACGCTAGTCTGTTGTTCTAAGTTTTCGCCGAGCGAAAAAGGGTTATAACATTGAAAATCGGCTTGGACCCAAACCAGATCATCGCCAAGCGCTCGGATCAAACCAGACCATCGCCAAGAGCGCGCCAACCCAATGTTTGGTCTATCTCTAATGGCCGCCGCGAAAACGAAACTATCGAGAGTGACAGGTCTGTATAGTAGTCTGTGATCGTGATAGAGGAGCTAGTTGATCTATTTCTAAGACAGCACTCCAAAAACAAGTGTCGTTTATCTACACTTTTCAAATCAAAATGCACGTTATTGCATAAAGATTCAATGTGCATATTAAAAGGCTTGGAAAACTGTTTAACACTATTGTTTACAGTGTGATATGTATCCCAATCTATGTCCAAAATATGTGGAGCCTTTTTAGACCTTATCAAAGTTTTAACTCCTTTCTTAGTTCCTCGCATAGATCCATAAGCATGCTGATGAAGTTTACCCAAGGTATCCCATTTGCTTCTATGAACTCTATCAATTGGTTGTAATTGGCAGCAGTATCAACATTAAGAGAAAAAGAAACTAAATGTAGAATAACTACATTATTTTGTTCAGGACAATCGTTGTCATAACGAAAAGTTTTCGAATACCAGATGCAGAAACATCCACCGGAACTGCAATTTGTATTATTAAAATGTGCATTGTCTAGTGCCTACACATAAATAAAATTTGGTGGCAGTATCTTATGTGTGTTTTAAAGAAAATGTTTATTTTGTTCAAAAATATATTTTCATAAAAATGTGGCAAAAAAAGGCGTTAGATATTTTAATGAGTTTATTTCAAAGAATATTAAAATATACTTCCACTGGTAGAGATGCCAACCTTTGAAAGGGATCATCAGTAGAAAAATCAGAAATTTTCAGTAGTATTCAGTAAAACCGCATCGGCAATCAGCAGGATTTTAAGTATATTGAAAATATATATTTAAAATATGAGAATAAATTCAAAATGTAGTTTTGCTAACTTAACTGAGTTAATTGAAACTGAATGGCCCCATCTATGTGAAAATAATTAAGAAATTAACCTTTATAATTAACCAAAATATTTAAAATAAGCTAGTTTAGTTAAGTTAATGTGCAACAATAGGGAGATGGATGGAAAAGGTTAATTACGTATTCTCGGCAACGACCGAAATAAATAATTTAAAAAAAAATTTCTTGATCATACTATTTATGTGGAAATAATTAGCTTTTATAATCAACCAAAATATGAAAATAAGCTACTTTAGTCAAGTTAATGTGCAGCAATAGGGAGATGAAGATCGATGGAAAAGGATAATTGCGTACTCTCGTCAACAGCCTCAAAGAAAAAAAAAATTGAATTTCACGATCGTACTATTTATATGAAAATATTTAAAAAATTAACTTTTATAATCAACAAAAATATGAAAATAAGCTAGTTTAGTCAAGTTAATGTGCAACAATAGGGAGCTGGAGATCGATGGAAAAGGATAATAGCGTTCTCTCGGCAACGAGGGCAAAAAAAAAAAAGAAAAATCACGATCGTACTATTTATATAAATATAATTAAAAAGGTAACCTTTATTATCCACCAAAATATGAAAATAAGCTAGTTTAGTAAAGTTAATGTGCAATAATAAGGGGATGGAGATGGATGGAAAAAGGCAATTGTGTACTCTCGGCAAAGCCCGAAAAGAAAGACTGAATTGCACAATCTTATAATTTAAGGGAAATATAATTTGTTTAGTAAAATATATCTTTATTTTATAAAATTATTCATTTTTATTTTTCTGGTACATGTAATTTTCAGATGTGCAAACTTTCACCTCCTCTCTGAAGACATCTAAAAATTCCCCTCAAAACCACTCGTACCCCAAACCAAAACACACCAAAAGGAAGAGGAAGATAAAGATGGATATACAGAATTCCAAAAATTACTTCATGCTACAAGAAAAGTGTGATCGAACTTTAACAATTAAGGCATTCAAAAACTTTCTGACTTGAGAAATGTTTTTACTGCAATAGATAGAATTTACCTGTTGTACTCTGTGTTTGCGTACTGGCTACACAGGTCTAATTCTATTGACTGGACCTATTATGATGTCTCGCATTTCTGGTGTGCTTTGGGCCACACTTGTCAATGCTCCTCACTCAGTTGTCCTCACACACTCAAGGCCATGTTCTGCGGAGCAAAGATATATCTGTAAATTATGCAACCCGAGTCTCTAAATTGAGCTCCATCCCAATTCTAACCCAAGAGCACTGCTAGATTTCTTGAATTCCATATATGAAAATTTATGCTCCTATAATTTTTCCAACTCATTTAGACTAGAGTGAAAAGACAACTTGACAAAAGACATGGGTACTCTGTAATTGAGTTTCTTGAGTGTAATTTTTAACAGTGCAAAAACTGAGCATGCATTACTGATATTTTTCATTCTTTATTTCCATGTTATTTCTACTATAATTGTTTTTCAGGTACAGTGAATATATTACCTTTGGGTATAACATATTTGTCTCATTCACTGTTTAACACATGTTCAGGAATTTGAGAAGCTGTAACTTGATTCCTAATCTCTCCATCCCATAAAGTAGAAACTGCTGTAGATGGGTTAGAAAACTCATGCAGGACAAATTTCCACTCTGTACAGCACCTGAAGTACAAGGTTACTACTATTACTGTTAGAATTTAACATAAAACATACAATTACATTTTTAAAAACTACAGCAACCTTTAAAATTACAAGGAATCTGCATGATATGCATTTCAGAACATGGGGAAATGAATGATGGGGGGAAAAAATGTTCCAAAAATGAGAGATAGGGGGAGAGATGGCCCTCCAAAAAGTCCCTAATCAAAACATAATTCAATGAAACGGCTTGGTATTCGTGATGCATATGAATTACGTACTTAAGTTAAATTTTCTCTCTGTACAGCACCTGAAGTAAAAAGTCCTTGAGTGCAATTTTTTAGAATGTACAAAATCTGAGCTTGCATTACTGACATTTTTCATTCTTTATTTTTATATTAAGTTATTTCTACTATAATTGTTTTTCAGGTACAGTGAATATATTACCTTTGGGTATAACATATTTGCATCATTCACTGTTTAACAAATGTTCAGGAAATTGTAAGGCTGTAACTTGATTCGTAATTTTTCCACTCCATAAAGCAGAAACTGCTGTAGATGGGTTAGAAAATGGGCAAACCAGTTAAATTTCCACTCTGTTCAGCACCTGAAGTAAAACGATTACAATTAGAATTTTAACACATTTCATTGTTTTGACCTGGGTACCTAGACTCTTAAATTGAGATCCATCCTAATTCTAACCTAAAAGCACTGCTAGATTTCTTGAATTCCGTATATGAAAATTTATGCTCCTATAATTTCCCCAACTCATTTAGACTAGAGTGAAAAGACAACTTGTTTTGTCCAGATTCCAGAGTACTCTGTAACTGAGTTTCTTCAAGTTCATGAGTGTAATTTTTAGCAGTACAAAAGCTGAGCATGCATTACTAACATCTTTCATTCTTTATTTATATATTAAGTTATTTCTACTATAATTATTTTCCAGGTACAGTGAATATATTACCTTTGGGTATATTTGCCCCATTCACTGTTAACCCCAACACATGTTCAGGAATTTGTGAAGCTGTAACTTGATTCTTAATTTCTCCATTCCATGAAACAGAAACCGCTGTAGATGGGTTAGAAAACTCATGCAGCACAGTTAAATTCCCTCTCTGTACAGCACCTGAAGTAAAAGGTTACTACTATTACTATTAGAATTTAACACAAAACATACAATTACATTTAAAAAAACTACAGCAACCTTTAAAATTGTAAGAAATCTGCATGGTATGCATTTCAGAACATGGGGAAATGAATGATGCAAAAGAAAAAATGTTCCAAAAATGACAGATAGGGAAAGAGATGGCTCTCCAAACAGTCCCTAATAAAAACATAATTCAATGAAACGGCTTGGTATTCGTGATGCATATGAATTACGTAATTGAGTTTCTTGGTTCTGTAATTACATTTGTCAGTTTCATAATTGAGTTTCTCAAGTCCTTGAGTGTAATTTTTTTTATTCTAGGAGGCAGAACAAAAACATTGAAACAAAGAAGGTGGAACTTCGGACAGTGTAGTCCCCACATCTTTGAACGGACCATAGAATAGGAAACTCAGTTAGGTGGACTCCTGATGACTGCAAAATTGCCACAATCAGCGAGTAAACACTGGTTAGAGATAATTTAACTCATGATCTGCACTTAAAGGAAGCTGTTTATTACCAGAAAATATAAGTACCTTAGTTTTCCTGTATTAAATTAGAAAATTAAAAATGAATAATGTGTATTCGCTGGTGAATCCGCAATTATTTTTTTTAATTTGTTTGTTACCAATTTTACTTAGAAATTTTGTTTGAATTTATTTTTGTAACCTGCAACCCCAAAATTATTCAGCAATTCTTGCCTTTGTGTCCTAATGATATTTTTGTATGTGTCGATTGTTGCACACATGTGCAATTGCACAGATGCATGTTTTTAAGTACATGGCCATTCATGTACTGGAAATTACATAAATTAAAACATAGTCTTAAAACCATTACCATAAATTAAACATTAAGTATAAGTATTACCATAAATTAAAACAAACTCTCACTTATCAGTTTAAAACAATTCAATGCTAGAACCTTAATTGAAAAGACTGACATGTTAAATTCATAATTTGATTTTGAAGTCATAAAAAACAACAGAAATATTGTTGAATAATCGATTTTTGCATTAATGATGTTTTACTGCATTTATTATTCAGGATGGACATTCTAGGAAAGCTAATCTGAAGCCCCAAAAAACCTTAGCATGCTACCAAGGTTCACTTTAAATAAAAAACATAAAAGAAAAAATTAATACTATAATGGTGCGACTCGAGCCTCTCCGTATGGAACATTTGGAAAAAATTTTGATGAAAGATTGGTAATGAACTTGGCCAGTTCTTTTTAATGTTGCCAAATTGATCAAAAGGACATTAAATTAATGAAATTGATGCCACAAATTAAAACATAAGCAGGATTTTGATATTAAATTTTAGGAATGGATTGGAATTCAAGCTAATGAATAAATGTATAGTATATTAATTATATTTCGATAAGGTCTGTTTGAGCATAACTGTTCCTTGATAGCAAATTTGGCGACCTTCGTCACTGTTAGAAAATGTCACATAATTGACAAAACATCACCAAATTGACAAAAATGTTGTCAAATTGTTGAAAATTCAACAACCCAGAAAATCTACACTATTGATTAAATTTGATTTCTTTGATAAACACTGCCACTTTGATGAAATTAATAATTTAATATTTAATAGTAACACAGCCCTGCTACAAAATTAAATGGATAATTAAAATTCGCAGTAAATATTCATCTGCATAAATTTAGTAATTAACATTTATTTTGATACTAAATATTTAACAATTACAAACTTTATATCTGAGAAGAGTGTTTACATACAGCTGCATCTAAGATTGCATAAATATCTTTACAGCCTTGAATGGCTATTTGTAGCAATCTTTTCATATGGTCTGTATGTATACAAGGTGTGCATTCATCACATAATATAGCTTCAGATTTACATAAAATAGCCAAATTTAATTCGGTGCTTCCTAAAAACCTTCAATATGGTTAATGTCTAGCAATGGGGTTTCATTCACAAATCCAGCTGAGCAGGCACATAAGAAGTCTTTTATTGGAATGCCAGCATTGACTATTGCAAGTGTACCAGCATTAATACACGTACTGAGTCCACCATCAGTATACAGATCCTTAAAATTAAAAAAGCATGATAATAGTATTATAAATCTATTATAAGTACATACTTTTTTTTTTTAGGTCGGACGGTCTGGGTTTCAACAACACATACATACTTTGAGACGGACGGTCTGAGTCTTCAACACATACATACTTGCAATAACAATACAACATTTTATTAAATTTGAGTTGATTCTCCCCCCTCCCCCCCCCCAATGATTAATGCTCAGAATGGCCTGCAAAATTTCCATTGTTATAAGACAGTTAAATAAAAGAGTCCAATATTCAGCGCTTCACTTTATATATATATAAAATAAAAATTTAATGATAATCTAAATAAATAACAGAAATATGGTGTTATTATAGAATAAACATTATTATCTACACATTTTCAAGTTCCACAACTTTTTTTTTAGATATTCTGTATTTCGCAGAGTGTAGTAACACAGCCCTGCTACAAAATTAAATGGATAATTAAAATTCGCAGTAAATATTCATCTGCATAAATTTAGTAATTAACATTTATTTTGATACTAAATATTTAACAATTACAAACTTTATATTTGAAAAGAGTGTTTACATATAGCTGCATCTAAGATTGCATAAATATCTTTACAGTCTTGAATGGCTATTTGTAGCAATCTTTTCATATGGTCTGTATGTATACAAGGTGTGCATTCATCACATAATATAGCTTCAGATTTACATAAAATAGCCAAATTTAATTCGGTGCTTCCTAAAAACCTTCAATATGGTTAATGTCTAGCAATGGGGTTTCATTCACAAATCCAGCTGAGCAGGCACATAAGTAGTCTTTTATTGGAATGCCAGCATTGACTATTGCAAGTGTACCAGCATTAATACACGTACTGAGTCCACCATCAGTATACAGATCCTTAAAATTAAAAAAACATGATAATAGTATTATAAATCTATTATAATTACAGTATGACAACTCTATATTAAAAGAGAATTTAAATTTGTTAGCAATTTGTATTTAAGACAAATTGGTTAAAATTTTTATAATGCAAGTTGTGATAAAAAAGCATCCGGATTGGCATTAACTCTTCACTTACTTATTTTGCCACTGCAGCCGTAAGGTAACATATACATCAGTCAAATATTAAAGCATGGAGACCAATGCACACATGATTCAATTGTTTCTATGAGATAAATACTTTATTTATTTATAGGCTAAATATTTACAGCCCTGACGTAAGAGGTTCACCATAAAGATTATTTTTATGACTTATTTAGCAGGTGCTATTATAAACATCACACTATTTTACCTGCATGCCACTGCTTGATGCAATTGTGGAAATGAGCATGTTTCATATTACTGTTCACAGAGCACTGTTTCCCACTTCACATTTTAAAATTTAGCAAACAAGTGAAAAAAGTTCTCTGGATCATGTTGGGAAGTGGGAGATTTCAGACTCTGGTCGGTCAGTTCACTTGATGTCCATTGGTTTGCCCCAAGTACAAATTTTTGATAGCTTCCTGTTGGCTCCTCCTCAGGTGTTTAAAATAAGTCAGGGCAAGTAGTCCGGGGTCTTAACCCCTGTACTTGTCATAAATTAGGGTATAAAACTTTTTGTTGAAGAGGTCTTGAAATGTCTTTTTTTAGAATAGCTGGCACCACATTTTATGTCCTGTCAATACCCTCCATGAAACATCTCAGTTCCATTTCTGAATTCAATGTCACACTGGATTTATTAAAAAAAAAAGCTACAATGCTGTTACGGCATATCCTCTGGAATTGTGGGTGTACTCTCAGGATACAAGAAGGAATCCAAATTTCTGGATAATTAACATGCTTATTTAACAAGCACAGTGTAAACAAGAACAATACATAGCAAATAGCTTGATAACTATCCTACAAGATCACTAAACAACTGTCAGGTACAGTACAATAGCAATAAAATGTTCAGCTAATTTCACAAAACAGCTGATACTATTCTCAAAACATTGGCATATTTCACAATTCAATGTAGCTTGAACTGCTGCCAACTGAGTGAGGTTTCTTTTAATATATTCTCTGTAGAAACTTAAAGGCTAGTATCTCGTAGAATATTCGTTATATTGAGAAGGTTTTCAAATATTCGAAAAGTCACCAAATTGACAATAAATTACCAAATATCGAAACCCTGAGCCGACAGTAATGAAATGGCAACCCTAGATTCATAGGAATGGGTGCCTCAATGGTATCTCCCCCTTATGAATCTCAAAAGAGCTTCCAGTGAAGTCATTTTTCATGTTTGTTACACTGCCCCCCCTCCTTAAGACTGCACACCCTAGGCAATATCAACCTACTGTGGCCTAAACTATGGAGCTAATCTGTCGATATAAATGACTTTTGGCATGGTTGAAGATGATTTTTTAAATTGATAGAGGACATTTTATTATTTTCATTATGACGTAGTCTTTCTCAGTTGTGCTGTAGTTTCTGTGAAATTCCTGGTTGTCACCAAGGGTTGAACAGCCACACTTAAGGCCTTTCTGGAATATACCTTTATTAGCTTTGGTATCATACCAGGTCTTCGTTCTATCAGTAGCAATGTTGATCCTTTCACGAGTGAAACAATGAACCTCCTCCAACCATGACTGCGGATCTTGCACATAGTCATCAGTTGATGAAGGAGCATCATATGGTCTTCCAAACATTAGATCACATGGTAGTCGTAGATCCCGTCCAAACAGCATTTTTGGAGAATGACCATTCGATTCACTTCTGTAATACAGCAGGAACGGAACAAAGGTAGGTGATTGGTGATGGTCCCAATCTTATTGGTTTCTGGATATGAATATGGAGAGATGGAATCGTTCTGCTGAATTGCTCTACCATGCTGTCCAATTGATGAAGAGCAATTCGAGTTTTGTGCACATCGAGTAACTTACACAGTCTCAGGAATATGCCAGAGTAAAGTTTGTTCCCAGGTTAGACAGGATGAGTAAGGGAACCCCATAGCTACATATCCAGTTCTGGATTAGAACTTCACTTATGGCTGTAGACTTTTGGTCAGAGATTGCAAAACCTTCTGGTGACTTTGTGAAGCAGTTAATTACTAATAGGATGCATTTGTTATTGTTCAAAGTCTGCGGTAGTGACCCCAAAATGTCCAGTATAACTCACTCGAAAGGAGCTTCAACATTAGGAGGACCAGTTTTTCTTTTTTGCTCCCTTCTGAATGTTGTATTCAGTGCATTCTTTGCACACACACCCAACACCAGACATGGCATTGCAACAGAAAAAGCATTCACTAACTTTGCTCAGCATCTTGCTAATGCAAAAATCTCCTCCAGTGGGGTTGACATGTAGAAATGTAGTCATGTAGTTTCTAGTACACTGGACACCTTGGAATGTGGAAGTAGCAACTGCCATTTGATGCATTTTCCATCATCACTCTCCCATTTACAGTATACTACCCCATTCCTCAACTGCAGAGAATTTCACAGTGCCCAGCATTGTTTTTTGCAGCTGAGAGGCAGGAAATGTCTTACCAAATTGATCTCTTATTAGCTCATTCTTTACGGATCAGGACTAGCTTATCTCTGTCTTCTCTTTGGGCTCGAGAAAGTTCTTCAATCCAGGGAACAATTGATGAATTTGAATTATGGGCAGTGATAACTAGCCAGATGGTTGCTGGAATCTGATTTTCAAATTTTATTTTAGCAGGAGAGCAATGTGCACAGTTCAAAGGACAATGTTTCCTAGAGAGTGCATCAGCATTTCCATGAGACTATCTCTTTTGGTGCCGAATATCCATGTCGTATTCTTGAAAATGCTGAATCCATCTTGTGACAAGTTCTTCAGGGTTCTCAAAATTTGGGAGCTAATTCAGAGCAGTCTGGCCAGTCTGCAACAGGAATTTTATTTTGTAGAGATAGTGATGGAAATGATCTATGGATTTAACAATTGCCAACAGTTCTTTTCTTGTAAAGCAATAATTTCTTTCAAGCTTCGACAAGCACTTGCTAAAGTATGTGATGACATATTACTGCCCTCCTATTTCCTGGGAGAGAACTGTCCTTATTCCTTCTTTACTAGCATTGGTATCTAGTATAAAGCTCTCCGTAGTTTGAGGATAAGCCAGAATGGTAGCTGTAACCAGTATTTCTTTAAGCCGAATGAAGGCATCTTCACATTCCGTTAGCCATTCAAATTTTTTTTGTTTCCTCACGTTAACCAATGTAAGGGTCTGGCAACATTTGAGACGTCCTTTACAAACTGGCGATAATAGCAGGGGTGATTGTGAGTCTAAATCTAATTTCCTGAACATACAAAGAAATTTCCTGAAAAGTTACGCGATATTTTTGCAATTCACTTTCAATATTTTTGCAATTTATGCAATATTGTGCAATTCTTTGTCACTTTTGGACATAAAAGAATAGTAAAAAATTAATAGTGCATCTCACAAAAAAACAAAAAACTATCCGATTGATAGCAAATAAAACATACAGCCACCTATGTGAAGATCGTGATCACAGAATACTATATTCAGAAGGTGCACTCCCATAGGACCCTATGGCAACATTTTTAATATGGGATGTCGCATAGACACTAGAGCTCGTGAGTTGGACCAACTGAACTACGATGCGTCTGCCAGATTTGGCGCGTTATCGCTCGCTTGGCGATTTTTTTTTAAACGGGAGGGGAACAAAATGTTGAGGACTGTACTTTTATAATTTTTGAAACTATAGAAAGGATCAGGATTTAAAAATACATTAATCTGTAACATAAATATTCATTAGTTTAAGAATATTTAAATAAACATAGTTATATATTTAATTCAAATAATCATAAAATAGATTAAAAAATAGACACATTGCATTGTCTCACTATAAAACATAATGCACAAAAAATTACAAGCTAACATACTCAAAAGACTGAAATATTATATAATACTTTCAGTTTAAAAAGTATACTAGCGTGTTGATCGTTAATTACTTGATCCTTAATTTATTCTGGGATACTGATAATAGACTTTTTTTTTAAATATAAAAATATTCATATAGTAAATATCAAATTTACATAAATGCACTATCGAAGTTGTGGAACTCAATCATTAATTACCCGAGGGGGGGGGGGGGGAATTTTTCACCATAAGGCACTTAATAAAAATTTTACATAAATATATACATATACTATATCACATTCAACTAAGAAAAAGCTATCCAAATATCAATTATTTCACATTTTATAAAAATACGGAAAATATTTTTTAACTAATTATACCACTACCTCTTAAAATTTAGTCTAATCCGGCAGTAATAACAACACAGCACTAATTTCGTATGATGAACACATGTATACTTATATGAACACGTGTATACTTATGAACACGTGTATACTTATAATGAACACGTATGTAGGATGGTGATAACTAAAATTATTTCAATTTTAATAAACATAAATTACATACCCTGTAACGCAACCAGTTTTCTTTTATCAATCCATTTCTATAAAATGATCTAAACACTTAACAAATAATCCTTTTTCACGTTACTCAAACCACACTAGCCTGTTGTTCTAAGTTTTCGCCGAGCGAAATAGGGTTATAACATTGAAAATCGGCTTGGACTCAAACCAGATCATCGCCAAGCGCTCGGATCAAACCAGACCATCGCCAAGAGCGCGCCAACCCAATGTTTGGTCTATCTCTAATGGCCGCCGCGAAAACGAAACTATCGAGTGACAGGTCTGTATAGTAGTCTGTGATCGTTATAGAGGAGCTAGTTGATCTATTTCTAAGACAGCACTCCAAAAACAAGTGTCGTTTATCTACACTTTTCAAATCAAAATGCACGTTATTGCATAAAGATTCAATGTGCATATTAAAAGGCTTGGAAAACTGTTTAACTCTATTGTTTACAGTGTGATATGTATCCCAATCTATGTCCAACATATGTGGAGCCTTTTTAGACCTTATCAAAGTTTTAACTCCTTTCTTAGTTCCTCGCATAGATCCATAAGCATGCTGATGAAGTTTACCCAAGGTATCCCATTTCCTTCTATGAACTCTATCAATTGGTTGTAATTGGCAGCAGTATCAACATTAAGAGAAAAAGAAACTAAATGTAGAATAACTACATTATTTTGTTCAGGACAATCATTGTCATAACGAAAAGTTTTCGAATACCAGATGCAGAAACATCTACCGGAACTGCAATTTGTATTATTAAAATGTGCATTGTCTAGTGCCTACACATAAATAAAATTTGGTGGCAGTATCTTATGTGTGTTTTAAAGAAAATGTTTACTTTGTTCAAAAATATATTTTCATAAAAATGTGGCAAAAAAAGGCGTTAGATATTTTAATGAGTTTATTTCAAAGAATATTAAAATATACTTCCACTGGGAGAGATGCCAACCTTTGAAAGGGATCATCAGTAGAAAAATCAGAAATTTTCAGTAGTATTCAGTAAAACCGCATCGGCAATCAGCAGGATTTTAAGTATATTGAAAATATATATTTAAAATATGAGAATAAATTCAAAATGTAGTTTTGCTAACTTAACTGAGTTAATTGAAACTGATTGGCCCCATCTATGTGAAAATAATTAAGAAATTAACCTTTATAATTAACCAAAATATTTAAAATAAGCTAGTTTAGTTAAGTTAATGTGCAACAATAGGGAGATGGATGGAAAAGGTTAATTACGTATTCTCGGCAACGACCGAAATAAATAATTAAAAAAAAAATTTCTTGATCATACTATTTATGTGGAAATAATTAGCTTTTATAATCAACCAAAATATGAAAATAAGCTACTTTAGTCAAGTTAATGTGCAGCAATAGGGAGATGAAGATCGATGGAAAAGGATAATTGCGTACTCTCGTCAACAGCCTCAAAGAAAAAAAAAATTGAATTTCACGATCGTACTATTTATATGAAAATATTTAAAAAATTAACTTTTATAATCAACAAAAATATGAAAATAAGCTAGTTTAGTCAAGTTAATGTGCAACAATAGGGAGCTGGAGATCGATGGAAAAGGATAATAGCGTTCTCTCGGCAACGAGGGCAAAAAAAAAAAAGAAAAATCACGATCGTACTATTTATATAAATATAATTAAAAAGGTAACCTTTATTATCCACCAAAATATGAAAATAAGCTAGTTTAGTAAAGTTAATGTGCAATAATAAGGGGATGGAGATGGATGGAAAAAGGCAATTGTGTACTCTCGGCAAAGCCCGAAAAGAAAGACTGAATTGCACAATCTTATAATTTAAGGGAAATATAATTTGTTTAGTAAAATATATCTTTATTTTATAAAATTATTCATTTTTATTTTTCTGGTACATTTAATTTTCAGATGTGCAAACTTTCACCTCCTCTCTGAAGACATCTAAAAATTCCCCTCAAAACCACTCGTACCCCAAACCAAAACACACCAAAAGGAAGAGGAAGATAAAGATGGATATACAGAATTCCAAAAATTACTTCATGCTACAAGAAAAGTGTGATCGAACTTTAACAATTAAGGCATTCAAAAACTTTCTGACTTGAGAAATGTTTTTACTGCAATAGATAGAATTTACCTGTTGTACTCTGTGTTTGCGTACTGGCTACACAGGTCTAATTCTATTGACTGGACCTATTATGATGTCTCGCATTTCTGGTGTGCTTTGGGCCACACTTGTCAATGCTCCTCACTCAGTTGTCCTCACACACTCAAGGCCATGTTCTGCGGAGCAAAGATATATCTGTAAATTATGCAACCCGAGTCTCTAAATTGAGCTCCATCCCAATTCTAACCCAAGAGCACTGCTAGATTTCTTGAATTCCATATATGAAAATTTATGCTCCTATAATTTTTCCAACTCATTTAGACTAGAGTGAAAAGACAACTTGACAAAAGACATGGGTACTCTGTAATTGAGTTTCTTGAGTGTAATTTTTAACAGTGCAAAAACTGAGCATGCATTACTGATATTTTTCATTCTTTATTTCCATGTTATTTCTACTATAATTGTTTTTCAGGTACAGTGAATATATTACCTTTGGGTATAACATATTTGTCTCATTCACTGTTTAACACATGTTCAGGAATTTGAGAAGCTGTAACTTGATTCCTAATCTCTCCATCCCATAAAGTAGAAACTGCTGTAGATGGGTTAGAAAACTCATGCAGGACAAATTTCCACTCTGTACAGCACCTGAAGTAAAAGGTTACTACTATTACTGTTAGAATTTAACATAAAACATACAATTACATTTTTAAAAACTACAGCAACCTTTAAAATTACAAGGAATCTGCATGATATGCATTTCAGAACATGGGGAAATGAATGATGGGGGGAAAAAATGTTCCAAAAATGAGAGATAGGGGGAGAGATGGCCCTCCAAACAGTCCCTAATAAAAACATAATTCAATGAAACGGCTTGGTATTCGTGATGCATATGAATTACGTAATTGAGTTTCTTGGTTCTGTAATTACATTTGTCAGTTCCATAATTGAGTTTCTCAAGTCCTTGAGTGTAATTTTTTTTATTCTAGGAGGCAGAACAAAAACATCGAACAAAGAAGGTGGAACTTCGGACAGTGTAGTCCCCACATCTTTGAACGGACCATAGAATAGGCAACTCAGTTAGGTGGAATCCTGATGACTGCAAAATTGCCACAATCAGCGAGTGAACAATGGTTAGAGATAATTTAACTCATGATCTGCACTTAAAGGAAGCTGTTTATTACCAGAAAATATAAGTACCTTAGTTTTCCTTTATTAAATTAGAAAATTAATTGAATAATGTGTATTCACTGGTGAATCCGCAATTATTTTTTTTAATTTGTTTGTTACCAATTTTACTTAGAAATTTTGTTTGAATTTATTTTTGTAACCTGCAACCCCAAAATTATTCAGCAATTCTTGCCTTTGTGTCCTAATGATATTTTTGTATGTGTCGATTGTTGCACACATGTGCAATTGCACAGATGCATGTTTTTAAGTACATGACCATTCATGTACTGGAAATTATATAAATTAAAACATAGTCTTAAAACCATTACCATAAATTAAACATTAAGTATAAGTATTACCATAAATTAAAACAAACTCTCACTTATCAGTTTAAAACAATTCAATGCTAGAACCTTAATTGAAAAGACTGACATGTTAAATTCATAATTTGATTTTGAAGTCATAAAAAACAACAGAAATATTGTTGAATAATCGATTTTTGCATTAATGATGTTTTACTGCATTTATTATTCAGGATGGACATTCTAGGAAAGCCAATCTGAAGCCCCAAAAAACCTTAGCATGCTACCAAGGTTCACTTTAAATAAAAAACATAAAAGAAAAAATTAATACTAATACTATAATGGTGCGACTCGAGCCTCTCCGTATGGAACATTTGGAAAAAATTTTGATGAAAGATTGGTAATGAACTTGGCCAGTTCTTTTTAATGTTGCCAAATTGATCAAAAGGACATTAAATTAATGAAATTGATGCCACAAATTAAAACATAAGCAGGATTTTGATATTAAATTTTAGGAATGGATTGGAATTCAAGCTAATGAATAAATGTATAGTATATTAATTATATTTCGATAAGGTCTGTTTGAGCATAACTGTTCCTTGATAGCAAATTTGGCGACCTTCGTCACTGTTAGAAAATGTCACATAATTGACAAAACATCACCAAATTGACAAAAATGTTGTCAAATTGTTGAAAATTCAACAACCCAGAAAATCTACACTATTGATTAAATTTGATTTCTTTGATAAACACTGCCACTTTGATGAAATTAATAATTTAATATTTAATAGTAACACAGCCCTGCTACAAAATTAAATGGATAATTAAAATTCGCAGTAAATATTCATCTGCATAAATTTAGTAATTAACATTTATTTTGATACTAAATATGTAACAATTACAAACTTTATATCTGAGAAGAGTGTTTACATACAGCTGCATCTAAGATTGCATAAATATCTTTACAGCCTTGAATGGCTATTTGTAGCAATCTTTTCATATGGTCTGTATGTATACAAGGTGTGCATTCATCACATAATATAGCTTCAGATTTACATAAAATAGCCAAATTTAATTCGGTGCTTCCTAAAAACCTTCAATATGGTTAATGTCTAGCAATGGGGTTTCATTCACAAATCCAGCTGAGCAGGCACATAAGTAGTCTTTTATTGGAATGCCAGCATTGACTATTGCAAGTGTACCAGCATTAATACACGTACTGAGTCCACCATCAGTATACAGATCCTTAAAATTAAAAAAGCATGATAATAGTATTATAAATCTATTATAATTACAGTATGACAACTCTATATTAAAAGAGAATTTAAATTTGTTAGCAATTTGTATTTAAGACAAATTGGTTAAAATTTTTATAATGCAAGTTGTGATAAAAAAGCATCCGGATTGGCATTAACTCTTCACTTACGTATTTTGCCACTGCAGCCGTAAGGTAACATATACATCAGTCAAATATTAAAGCATGGAGACCAATGCACACATGATTCAATTGTTTCTATGAGATAAATACTTTATTTATTTATAGGCTAAATATTTACAGCCCTGACGTAAGAGGTTCACCATAAAGATTATTTTTATGACTTATTTAGCAGGTGCTATTATAAACATCACACTATTTTACCTGCATGCCACTGCTTGATGCAATAGTGGAAATGAGCATGTTTCATATTACTGTTCACAGAGCACTGTTTCCCACTTCACATTTTAAAATTTAGCAAACAAGTGAAAAAAGTTCTCTGGATCATGTTGGGAAGTGGGAGATTTCAGACTCTGGTCGGTCAGTTCACTTGATGTCCATTGGTTTGCCCCAAGTACAAATTTTTGATAGCTTCCTGTTGGCTCCTCCTCAGGTGTTTAAAATAAGTCAGGGCAAGTAGTCCGGGGTCTTAACCCCTGTACTTGTCATAAATTAGGGTATAAAACTTTTTGTTGAAGAGGTCTTGAAATGTCTTTTTTTAGAATAGCTGGCACCACATTTTATGTCCTGTCAATACCCTCCATGAAACATCTCAGTTCCATTTCTGAATTCAATGTCACACTGGATTTATTAAAAAAAAAAAGCTACAATGCTGTTACGGCATATCCTCTGGAATTGTGGGTGTACTCTCAGGATACAAGAATGAATCCAAATTTCTGGATAATTAACATGCTTATTTAACAAGCACAGTGTAAACAAGAACAATACATAGCAAATAGCTTGATAACTATCCTACAAGATCACTAAACAACTGTCAGGTACAGTACAATAGCAATAAAATGTTCAGCTAATTTCACAAAACAGCTGATACTATTCTCAAAACATTGGCATATTTCACAATTCAATGTAGCTTGAACTGCTGCCAACTGAGTGAGGTCTCCTTTAATATATTCTGTGTAGAAATGTTATATAGCTTTTTCTCCTTTGTAATTATTAATACTTCTTTATATACTTTGTTATATAATTTTCTATTTATATTTACCTTAATTTATTTATTCCTGATCGTATAGATTTATTAATCAATAAAGTTTACTTTTAATAATATTATTTATTTAGTTTCTTTATATACTTTGACTCAATCCATTACATTGCTTGGTCTGTGCTCAACTAAGATACACTTCTGAAAACACTTCAACATCTCAGAAACCTCTAAGAAAATCCACTTACCTTTAAATGATTAAATAGCACAGCCAACAACAAGTCAAGAATGACACTCAATATTAAATTTAAAAATTAACTTTTATTTTTCAACAACTAAAATTTAGATTCTTTAAACAAACTTTGACCCATAGTGGTCAAGGAAAACAAATTGTACATTGCGAATTAAAATTCAATTAAAATAACCCTAGAACCAATTAAGTTTAACCCAGGAAACAGAATCCACCCTGGTCTGAAGACCAGAGCTTGGTCTGCCTGAAGCTGGCTGTCCACCCCCAAAAATGTTGAAAATAAAAATAACAAAGAGCAAATTATTGATGTACTCAATAATACAGCTTGGATTTGTAAGAGAACAATATATTGCCACTTGCAGTTCCCTATGACCGGATCAAAAGCACAAATACAAATTTATAAACTTCGAGCTTAAGGCTGCACTGGTATTTGTTTCGTTCAAGGATATTATACGCCTACACAGAAAAATATGAAGAGGGAGCACTACAGTCTCACCACTAGTTCATTTTTAATGAAGTATTTATTGGAAGAAAAATACTTGTGGAGCACTAAAATGTAGAGAGGAGCACTAAAATGTAGAGAGATGCACTCATGACTCGAGCTGGCAATAAGGACAGTTGCGTGAGTGGAATGACGATGCACTTATGTCTGAAACGACGATACACATATCACTGGAGTTTGGCGACCGCTGCACATGAAGTTTTAGAAAATATATGAATTATTCGCTGGCAAGCAAGAGCCTGTAGCGATTTGGTGGAAATGTAGGATTAAGGAAGGCCTGTTGGGATCGATGGTACACTTTGCAAACACTGTAGGCTTAAGGAAAAACTGTTGAGGTCGATGATACACCTTTCAGACAAAGGCAACTATGCCAGCATTAACTTGGACCCCGACAGTCATGATGTCCTCATTAGAAGCACACTTCAAAATCTTGGTCAAGCTGCATAAATTTGCTTGGGATTTGATTAAAAGCATCCTTACGGCGACCGCGGGAGACGGGCGCCCTTGCATTGGGGCCCGTTCCACGGATCTTCGCACGATAAAAACAAACCACCTCCAACAGTGCCGGTCAGGAATCGAATGTCCGGCAACACGCTTGCCTCCCCAGGAGACGCCAAACTTGGCGAGCGAAACCCTGTGCTTCGCGCCGAGCGCCCACGCATACACTGCGGAAATCAAAACGCTGTTATGCCAAGAATCAAAAAAGGATAACTTCCGCCAAGCGGCAAGCCGCCGCGAAATGGCAACCCGCCAGCCCCACCGGATGTGCTGGGACCCTCCTCTTGCAGGTGTTTACTGATAAGCGATGGAAAGTCAAATTTTGTCTTAAAAAGTGCCTTTTTTTATGCAAACTGATGAATGAAGTGAAGTTAAGTTAAAAGATGCGAGCGAGAAACGGAAGGATTAACAAAAGATTATTTAACGTTTAAAGGCACATTGCGCACAATTTTGAATAATAAAAAAATTAAAAGATAACAAATTACATTAAAGGGGAAATAAATCGCCGAAATATTCCAAAACAACAAATAAATTTAGAATTTTGAAGGGAAAGGGGAAAATAACGAATTTTAAGCTATTATCAATTTTGAACTATTAATTAAATTTAGAACTGTAGAATCTCGGCATAACATAATTCCTCTCGACCACCGGAAAAAAATTTTAGAATAAAATTTTTCACAACAAAGAGCCGAAAATGACCAAAAGAGAACACCATCCTGGTGGCAGAGAAATTGTAAACCTACGAGAACACTCGCTTCATGTAGCAACTCCTGGGATTACAATCTGACAAAAAGAAGTTTACAATACATATTTTACATACAGGGAAGGCACACTGATCATGACCATAAAATTTAAAACTTGCACTTTTCCTAGACTTTCATTAAAAAAAAATTTCGTATCTCCCCTTTAAGAGAGAAGAAAAACCTCCAAAAAGAAAACATTCATTACACTCAAAAATTTTCAAAAACTCGAACTGAACGTAACGGAGGAAAAAAAATATCTGAATTCTCATCAAATTTAATTAAAAAAAAAATTGAAACTCAACAAGGGAAAAATACACTGCTCATAAAACAAAAAAAATCAAATCCCTCCCAATCAAAACAAAAGCCAAACAACCCCAGTAGTGTGTAGCAGAGCCTGAGCAATGTGACATCATGTTATATTGCTTTTTCTCCTTTTTAAATATTTATACTTCTTTTATTTTCTAAATTATAATTTTTTACTATTTTTATTTACTTTACAGCTTGGTCTGTGCTAAACTATGATACACCTTTTAAAAACCTTCAACATCATAAACATCCAGAAATACCACTTACCTTTAAATGATTAAATAGCACAGCCAACAACAAGTCAAGAATGACACTCAATATTAAATTTAAAAATTAACTTTTATTTTTCAACAATTAAAATTTAGATTCTTTAAACAAACTTTGACCCACAGTGGTCAAGGAAAACAAATTGTACATTGCGAATTAAAATTCAATTAAAATAACCCTAGAACCAATTAAGTTTAACCCAGGAAACAGAATCCACTCTGGTCTGAAGACCAGAGCTTGGTCTGCCTGAAGCTGGCTGTCCACCCCCAAAAATGTTGAAAATAAAAATAACAAAGAGCAAATTATTGATGTACTCAATAATACAGCTTGGATTTGTAAGAGAACAATATATTGCCACTTGCAATTCCCTATGACCGGATCAAAAGCACAAATACAAATTTATAAACTTCGAGCTTAAGGCTACACTGGTATTTGTTTCGTTCAAGGATATTATGCGCCTACACAGAAAAATATGAAGAGGGAGCACTACAGTCTCACCACTAGATCATTTATAATGAAGTATTTATTGGAAGAAAAATACTTGTGGAGCACTAAATTGTAGAGAGGAGCACTAAAATGTAGAGAGATGCACTCATGACTCGAGCCGGCAATAAGGACAGTTGCGTGAGTGGAATGACGATGCACTTATGTCTGAAACGACGATACACATATCACTGGAGTTTGGCGACCGCTGCACATGAAGTTTTAGAAAATATATGAATTATTCGCTGGCAAGCAAGAGCCTGTAGCGATTTGGTGGAAATGTAGGATTAAGGAAGGCCTGTTGGGATCGATGGTACACTTTGCAAACACTGTAGGCTTAAGGAAAAACTGTTGAGGTCGATGATACACCTTTCAGACAAAGGCAACTATGCCAGCATTAACTTGGACCCCGACAGTCATGATGTCCTCATTAGAAGCACACTTCAAAATCTTGGTCAAGCTGCATAAATTTGCTTGGGATTTGATTAAAAGCATCCTTACGGCGACCGCGGGAGACGGGCGCCCTTGCATTGGGGCCCGTTCCACGGATCTTCGCACGATAAAAACAAACCACCTCCAACAGTGCTGGTCAGGAATCGAATTCCCCCGGCAACACACGCTTGCCTTCCCAGGAGACGCCAAACTTGGCGAGCGAAACTCTGCGCTTCGCGCCGAGCGCCCACGCATACACTGCGGAAATCAAAACGCTGTTATGCCAAGAATCAAAAAAAGGATAACTTCCGCCAAGGCGGCAACCACGAGCCGTGGTGACGCATGGTCACCGGACGCCGCGAGGCAACCCTACTGGCACCCCTCTGCAGGTGTTTACTGATAAGCGATGGAAAGTCAAATTTTGTCTTAAAAAGTGCCTTTTTTCTGCAAACTGATGAATGAAGTGAAGTTAAGTTAAAAGATGCGAGCGAGAAACGGAAGGATTAACAAAAGATTATTTAACGTTTAAAGGCACATTGCGCACAATTTTGAATAATAAAAACATTAAAAGATAACAAATTACGTTAAAGGGGAAATAAATCGCCGAAATATTAAAAACAACAAATAAATTTAGAATTTTGAAGGGAAAGGGGAAAATAACGAATTTTAAGCTATTATCAATTTTGAACTATTAATTAAATTTAGAACTGTCAAATCTCGGCATAACATAATTCCTCTCGACCACCGGAAAAAAAATTTTAGAATAAAATTTTTCACAACAAAGAGCCGAAAATGACCAAAAGAGAACACCATCCTGGTGGCAGAGAAATTGTAAACCTACGAGAACACTCGCTTCATGTAGCAACTCCTGGGATTACAAATCTGAAAAATGTTTACAATACATATTTTACATACAGGGAAGGCACACTGATCATGACCATAAAATTTAAAACTTGCACTTTTCATAGACTGTCATTAGAAAAAATTTCGTATCTCTCCTTTAAGAGAAGAGAAAAACCTCCAAAAAGAAAACATTTATTACAACTCTAAAATTTTAAAATATTCAAAAACTCGAAGTGAACGTCAAGAAAAAACATCTGAATTCTCACCAAATTTAATAAAAAAAATATTTGAAACTCAACATGGGAAAAAATACACTGCTCACAAACAAAAAAATCAAATCCCTCCCAATCAAAATAAAAGCCAAACAACCCCAGTAGTGTGTAGCAGAGCCTGGGCAATGTGACATAAAATACACTTCTCATGGCGCCCCCAAGCATTCCTCGCTTTTGGGTCCGCCTCCTTTCCTATATACAACATGATCCTGGCCTCCTCATGCTTACACCACCCTCAGCTCAGCCATGCACTACCCACTTAAAGCAAATATTCACAAAAATTTTGAATTTAAACCGCACTCCACCCAGGTGAAAGAAACTCTCAAAACACTGAAAAACAGTCTGTCAAACCCCCGTTCCACATCCCTCGGGTTTGCAAAAAGTGATACAGAACCAAAACCTGCCAGACTTCCTCAATAAACAAAATTCCCAATGACAAAACACAAAAAAAATCAAGTGTTTCCAACAGGCGAGAGTACACGTCTGTACTCCCTCTAAAACTGAAATTTAATGAATAGTCGACAATTTAAAAATTTTCACAATGAAAAAAATTGAATACAAATTTAGAATAGAAATAATGTGAAATAAAAATTTTGCAAACAGAACTGCCAGAGCTATGTACTTCCAAGACGGGTAAAAGAAGAAAATTAACTTGAACTCGAAGGAATCGAACAATCGAGATCCCTCAAAAAAAACTATTGTAGGCCCAATGTAGCACATAACCGTGAAGGTCCCATTTAATTTCCTAAAGCAAATCCTGTCGAACGAGAAATTCTCCCCCCAAAAAAAACATCTCTGCAGCAGTGACTTTCATAAACAAGTGTACTTCCACTAAAAATTTCACTAACTCAAAGGTTCCCCAAAAAAATTTCAATTTAGATCTCCCACAAATGGTAAAATTTTGAAATTTAAAGTACAAACTTCAACAAAAAGGAAATCCCAAAAATGTAAATTTCACGCAAATCAAAGTTTTAGCTCCACCTCCCAGAAAATTTAAATTCTGACAAACAACCAAAAAAAAAAATTTTAAAAAATGTAATTTTAAACAAAAACAAAATTTAATTCTAACCTTCCAGTCTATCAATTCAATCTTAACACTCCCAATCATCACAAGTAATAAAAAAAAATTTCAATTACCTACAAAAAGTTTCAATTTTAAAAAAAAATTTTCAAAACAAAAAAAATCTGCTTTTGTAGAGTGCATCACCCAAGCAGTCGGAAAGAAGAAAAACAAAACAGAGTTCCCAATTACTTGTCATTACAATAAAAACATAATTTTGATGAAGACTTTGGACCAGCCGAAGAATTCAAAGGGTCGAAACATAAAATTTTGAGAAAGGTGCACCAAGTTTAACAACTAAACAACTGAAAACCCAATTTCACACTCTCCTCTCCCACATTCGAAGAAATACACAATCTTCCAGCAACCAACCTTTAAGAGCCAAAACACTTTTAAACAAAAAGAAAAAAAAATTTCACAAAACTAACTTAAATTAAAAAAAATTTTCTCAAGGAATATTTCTCAAAGAACAATCTCCATTCCCCCCCAGAACAAACATTCTGAGACTGAACTTGCACAATTTAACAAAAATTTTACACTACCCAAAGTCGATCGCTTGGCTGAAGGATCAATGACACAAGAAAAAACAATTTTT
Organism: Amaurobius ferox; assembly: GCA_951213105.1. Classification (NCBI taxonomy): domain Eukaryota; kingdom Metazoa; phylum Arthropoda; class Arachnida; order Araneae; family Amaurobiidae; genus Amaurobius; species Amaurobius ferox. The sequence continues at coordinate 15,582 of CATNUR010000184.1, read as the reverse complement.
GCGGGCAAGTAATTCTCCAAACGGAAAGGTGCATTCCCCAGCTGAGCACCTTAAAGGCGGCTTCAAAGCACCAAAGTGACAGTTAACATGGCCTACTGAAAAACAAAAAAAAATTTTTTTCTTTTTCAAACACATTTCTGTGAAGAAGAATTTCAATGAAAACAAGGCTTCCCAGACCTCAAAATTCCTCCGGGTGACCATGAAACTAACCCATTAGCCGTACCTTTAACTTCACCCAAAGCCAAGAGTTGTGACTAATTTTTCAAAACGAAAACAAAAGAAAACTTTTGATCACTGTACTCCCTCTTTAAATTTTTTTTTTTAAACCAAAATTTGAACTGAAACTCAAATCCTAACTATATTCCAAAGGAGAAAAAAAAAATCTTCTATCATAAAAAAAAATTCCTAACATTTAAGACTAACACAGATCTTTGGCATATTTATCTACTTTTAAACACACATTAAATTCAATACACTTAAAACACAACTACTAATACACATACATTTTTCGCTATTCTTAGCCTTATTTCCAATAACTATCTATCTCAACTCTCATAAAAACTGTTGCAACATTTTCTCTCTCTCAAAAAAAAAATCTGACAGTGGACAAGGGGTCGTGAATCCCTTCCCAAAAAAAAACACAATACACAAAAACATCATGGGCAAGTGATTTAATTCCCGAGGGAAAAAGGTGCATTCCCCAGTGAACACCTGAAAACTGTGTGGCATCGAAGCACTGAAGTAACCATTATGGGCAGACTGAGAAAAAATTTTACCCACTTAAAAAGTTGAGAAGGAATGGTTTAGCAAAGCAAGGCCTCCTTTGAACCTGAATCTCCCAGAATCCCCACAACAAACAACCACTTCTCCGCCGCACACTTGCAAAAAAAAAATATCCAAAAGATCCCTAAAGGTGAGAAAAAAAATCTCTCAAAGTCAAAAAAAAAAAAAATCCTACTCAAATTCCAAAATCACAGAGTCAAACTCCAAAGTTTTACTTTTAAATACAAAAAAATTCTACAAAACAAAAAAAAATATCTTTAAAACAACAAGCTATGATTAGCTTACACAGGAGTGAAAAGAAAAAAAATTCAACTAACAAAGCTTAATGAAGAAAGAAAAACTCCTAAATCTTTCTAACTTTTCAAAAAACTACAATATTATTTTTAAAACAAACTAAATTAATGAAATTATTTAATTAATTTGTGCCCTTCCCCATAGTAAGCATATGAAACATATAATAACATAAACACTCAAATATTAATTACCTTAAAAAAAAATATATTATTATGGTGGACAGCCTTCTTATATTTTATACAGTGGACAGACAACTCAGGCAGAACCAAAAAGGTGAACGGCACCACATGTTATATAGCTTTTCTCCTTTTAAATATTTATACTTCTTATCGCTTTATTTTCTTAATTATATAATTTACTATTTTTATTTACTTTACAGCTTGGTCTGTGCTAAACTATGATACACCTTTTAAAAACCTTCAACATCATAAACATCCAGAAATACCACTTACCTTTAAATGATTAAATAGCACAGCCAACAACAAGTCAAGAATGACACTCAATATTAAATTTAAAAATTAACTTTTATTTTTCAACAATTAAAATTTAGATTCTTTAAACAAACTTTGACCCACAATGGTCAAGGAAAACAAATTGTACATTGCGAATTAAAATTCAATTAAAATAACCCTAGAACCAATTAAGTTTAACCCAGGAAACAGAATCCACTCTGGTCTGAAGACCAGAGCTTGGTCTGCCTGAAGCTGGCTGTCCACCCCCAAAAATGTTGAAAATAAAAATAACAAAGAGCAAATTATTGATGTACTCAATAATACAGCTTGGATTTGTAAGAGAACAATATATTGCCACTTGCAATTCCCTATGACCGGATCAAAAGCACAAATACAAATTTATAAACTTCGAGCTTAAGGCTACACTGGTATTTGTTTCGTTCAAGGATATTATGCGCCTACACAGAAAAATATGAAGAGGGAGCACTACAGTCTCACCACTAGATCATTTATAATGAAGTATTTATTGGAAGAAAAATACTTGTGGAGCACTAAATTGTAGAGAGGAGCACTAAAATGTAGAGAGATGCACTCATGACTCGAGCCGGCAATAAGGACAGTTGCGTGAGTGGAATGACGATGCACTTATGTCTGAAACGACGATACACATATCACTGGAGTTTGGCGACCGCTGCACATGAAGTTTTAGAAAATATATGAATTATTCGCTGGCAAGCAAGAGCCTGTAGCGATTTGGTGGAAATGTAGGATTAAGGAAGGCCTGTTGGGATCGATGGTACACTTTGCAAACACTGTAGGCTTAAGGAAAAACTGTTGAGGTCGATGATACACCTTTCAGACAAAGGCAACTATGCCAGCATTAACTTGGACCCCGACAGTCATGATGTCCTCATTAGAAGCACACTTCAAAATCTTGGTCAAGCTGCATAAATTTGCTTGGGATTTGATTAAAAGCATCCTTACGGCGACCGCGGGAGACGGGCGCCCTTGCATTGGGGCCCGTTCCACGGATCTTCGCACGATAAAAACAAACCACCTCCAACAGTGCCGGTCAGGAATCGAATGTCCGGCAACACGCTTGCCTCCCCAGGAGACGCCAAACTTGGCGAGCGAAACCCTGTGCTTCGCGCCGAGCGCCCACGCATACACTGCGGAAATCAAAACGCTGTTATGCCAAGAATCAAAAAAGGATAACTTCCGCCAAGCGGCAAGCCGCCGCGAAATGGCAACCCGCCAGCCCCACCGGATGTGCTGGGACCCTCCTCTTGCAGGTGTTTACTGATAAGCGATGGAAAGTCAAATTTTGTCTTAAAAAGTGCCTTTTTTTATGCAAACTGATGAATGAAGTGAAGTTAAGTTAAAAGATGCGAGCGAGAAACGGAAGGATTAACAAAAGATTATTTAACGTTTAAAGGCACATTGCGCACAATTTTGAATAATAAAAAAATTAAAAGATAACAAATTACATTAAAGGGGAAATAAATCGCCGAAATATTCCAAAACAACAAATAAATTTAGAATTTTGAAGGGAAAGGGGAAAATAACGAATTTTAAGCTATTATCAATTTTGAACTATTAATTAAATTTAGAACTGTAGAATCTCGGCATAACATAATTCCTCTCGACCACCGGAAAAAAATTTTAGAATAAAATTTTTCACAACAAAGAGCCGAAAATGACCAAAAGAGAACACCATCCTGGTGGCAGAGAAATTGTAAACCTACGAGAACACTCGCTTCATGTAGCAACTCCTGGGATTACAATCTGACAAAAAGAAGTTTACAATACATATTTTACATACAGGGAAGGCACACTGATCATGACCATAAAATTTAAAACTTGCACTTTTCCTAGACTTTCATTAAAAAAAAATTTCGTATCTCCCCTTTAAGAGAGAAGAAAAACCTCCAAAAAGAAAACATTCATTACACTCAAAAATTTTCAAAAACTCGAACTGAACGTAACGGAGGAAAAAAAATATCTGAATTCTCATCAAATTTAATTAAAAAAAAAATTGAAACTCAACAAGGGAAAAATACACTGCTCATAAAACAAAAAAAATCAAATCCCTCCCAATCAAAACAAAAGCCAAACAACCCCAGTAGTGTGTAGCAGAGCCTGAGCAATGTGACATCATGTTATATTGCTTTTTCTCCTTTTTAAATATTTATACTTCTTTTATTTTCTAAATTATAATTTTTTACTATTTTTATTTACTTTACAGCTTGGTCTGTGCTAAACTATGATACACCTTTTAAAAACCTTCAACATCATAAACATCCAGAAATACCACTTACCTTTAAATGATTAAATAGCACAGCCAACAACAAGTCAAGAATGACACTCAATATTAAATTTAAAAATTAACTTTTATTTTTCAACAATTAAAATTTAGATTCTTTAAACAAACTTTGACCCACAGTGGTCAAGGAAAACAAATTGTACATTGCGAATTAAAATTCAATTAAAATAACCCTAGAACCAATTAAGTTTAACCCAGGAAACAGAATCCACTCTGGTCTGAAGACCAGAGCTTGGTCTGCCTGAAGCTGGCTGTCCACCCCCAAAAATGTTGAAAATAAAAATAACAAAGAGCAAATTATTGATGTACTCAATAATACAGCTTGGATTTGTAAGAGAACAATATATTGCCACTTGCAATTCCCTATGACCGGATCAAAAGCACAAATACAAATTTATAAACTTCGAGCTTAAGGCTACACTGGTATTTGTTTCGTTCAAGGATATTATGCGCCTACACAGAAAAATATGAAGAGGGAGCACTACAGTCTCACCACTAGATCATTTATAATGAAGTATTTATTGGAAGAAAAATACTTGTGGAGCACTAAATTGTAGAGAGGAGCACTAAAATGTAGAGAGATGCACTCATGACTCGAGCCGGCAATAAGGACAGTTGCGTGAGTGGAATGACGATGCACTTATGTCTGAAACGACGATACACATATCACTGGAGTTTGGCGACCGCTGCACATGAAGTTTTAGAAAATATATGAATTATTCGCTGGCAAGCAAGAGCCTGTAGCGATTTGGTGGAAATGTAGGATTAAGGAAGGCCTGTTGGGATCGATGGTACACTTTGCAAACACTGTAGGCTTAAGGAAAAACTGTTGAGGTCGATGATACACCTTTCAGACAAAGGCAACTATGCCAGCATTAACTTGGACCCCGACAGTCATGATGTCCTCATTAGAAGCACACTTCAAAATCTTGGTCAAGCTGCATAAATTTGCTTGGGATTTGATTAAAAGCATCCTTACGGCGACCGCGGGAGACGGGCGCCCTTGCATTGGGGCCCGTTCCACGGATCTTCGCACGATAAAAACAAACCACCTCCAACAGTGCTGGTCAGGAATCGAATTCCCCCGGCAACACACGCTTGCCTTCCCAGGAGACGCCAAACTTGGCGAGCGAAACTCTGCGCTTCGCGCCGAGCGCCCACGCATACACTGCGGAAATCAAAACGCTGTTATGCCAAGAATCAAAAAAAGGATAACTTCCGCCAAGGCGGCAACCACGAGCCGTGGTGACGCATGGTCACCGGACGCCGCGAGGCAACCCTACTGGCACCCCTCTGCAGGTGTTTACTGATAAGCGATGGAAAGTCAAATTTTGTCTTAAAAAGTGCCTTTTTTCTGCAAACTGATGAATGAAGTGAAGTTAAGTTAAAAGATGCGAGCGAGAAACGGAAGGATTAACAAAAGATTATTTAACGTTTAAAGGCACATTGCGCACAATTTTGAATAATAAAAACATTAAAAGATAACAAATTACGTTAAAGGGGAAATAAATCGCCGAAATATTAAAAACAACAAATAAATTTAGAATTTTGAAGGGAAAGGGGAAAATAACGAATTTTAAGCTATTATCAATTTTGAACTATTAATTAAATTTAGAACTGTCAAATCTCGGCATAACATAATTCCTCTCGACCACCGGAAAAAAAATTTTAGAATAAAATTTTTCACAACAAAGAGCCGAAAATGACCAAAAGAGAACACCATCCTGGTGGCAGAGAAATTGTAAACCTACGAGAACACTCGCTTCATGTAGCAACTCCTGGGATTACAAATCTGAAAAATGTTTACAATACATATTTTACATACAGGGAAGGCACACTGATCATGACCATAAAATTTAAAACTTGCACTTTTCATAGACTTTCATTAGAAAAAATTTCGTATCTCTCCTTTAAGAGAAGAGAAAAACCTCCAAAAAGAAAACATTTATTACAACTCTAAAATTTTAAAATATTCAAAAACTCGAAGTGAACGTCAAGAAAAAACATCTGAATTCTCACCAAATTTAATAAAAAAAATATTTGAAACTCAACATGGGAAAAAATACACTGCTCACAAACAAAAAAATCAAATCCCTCCCAATCAAAATAAAAGCCAAACAACCCCAGTAGTGTGTAGCAGAGCCTGGGCAATGTGACATAAAATACACTTCTCATGGCGCCCCCAAGCATTCCTCGCTTTTGGGTCCGCCTCCTTTCCTATATACAACATGATCCTGGCCTCCTCATGCTTACACCACCCTCAGCTCAGCCATGCACTACCCACTTAAAGCAAATATTCACAAAAATTTTGAATTTAAACCGCACTCCACCCAGGTGAAAGAAACTCTCAAAACACTGAAAAACAGTCTGTCAAACCCCCGTTCCACATCCCTCGGGTTTGCAAAAAGTGATACAGAACCAAAACCTGCCAGACTTCCTCAATAAACAAAATTCCCAATGACAAAACACAAAAAAAATCAAGTGTTTCCAACAGGCGAGAGTACACGTCTGTACTCCCTCTAAAACTGAAATTTAATGAATAGTCGACAATTTAAAAATTTTCACAATGAAAAAAATTGAATACAAATTTAGAATAGAAATAATGTGAAATAAAAATTTTGCAAACAGAACTGCCAGAGCTATGTACTTCCAAGACGGGTAAAAGAAGAAAATTAACTTGAACTCGAAGGAATCGAACAATCGAGATCCCTCAAAAAAAACTATTGTAGGCCCAATGTAGCACATAACCGTGAAGGTCCCATTTAATTTCCTAAAGCAAATCCTGTCGAACGAGAAATTCTCCCCCCAAAAAAAACATCTCTGCAGCAGTGACTTTCATAAACAAGTGTACTTCCACTAAAAATTTCACTAACTCAAAGGTTCCCCAAAAAAATTTCAATTTAGATCTCCCACAAATGGTAAAATTTTGAAATTTAAAGTACAAACTTCAACAAAAAGGAAATCCCAAAAATGTAAATTTCACGCAAATCAAAGTTTTAGCTCCACCTCCCAGAAAATTTAAATTCTGACAAACAACCAAAAAAAAAAATTTTAAAAAATGTAATTTTAAACAAAAACAAAATTTAATTCTAACCTTCCAGTCTATCAATTCAATCTTAACACTCCCAATCATCACAAGTAATAAAAAAAAATTTCAATTACCTACAAAAAGTTTCAATTTTAAAAAAAAATTTTCAAAACAAAAAAAATCTGCTTTTGTAGAGTGCATCACCCAAGCAGTCGGAAAGAAGAAAAACAAAACAGAGTTCCCAATTACTTGTCATTACAATAAAAACATAATTTTGATGAAGACTTTGGACCAGCCGAAGAATTCAAAGGGTCGAAACATAAAATTTTGAGAAAGGTGCACCAAGTTTAACAACTAAACAACTGAAAACCCAATTTCACACTCTCCTCTCCCACATTCGAAGAAATACACAATCTTCCAGCAACCAACCTTTAAGAGCCAAAACACTTTTAAACAAAAAGAAAAAAAAATTTCACAAAACTAACTTAAATTAAAAAAAATTTTCTCAAGGAATATTTCTCAAAGAACAATCTCCATTCCCCCCCAGAACAAACATTCTGAGACTGAACTTGCACAATTTAACAAAAATTTTACACTACCCAAAGTCGATCGCTTGGCTGAAGGATCAATGACACAAGAAAAAACAATTTTTGCGGGCAAGTAATTCTCCAAACGGAAAGGTGCATTCCCCAGCTGAGCACCTTAAAGGCGGCTTCAAAGCACCAAAGTGACAGTTAACATGGCCTACTGAAAAACAAAAAAAAATTTTTTTCTTTTTCAAACACATTTCTGTGAAGAAGAATTTCAATGAAAACAAGGCTTCCCAGACCTCAAAATTCCTCCGGGTGACCATGAAACTAACCCATTAGCCGTACCTTTAACTTCACCCAAAGCCAAGAGTTGTGACTAATTTTTCAAAACGAAAACAAAAGAAAACTTTTGATCACTGTACTCCCTCTTTAAATTTTTTTTTTTAAACCAAAATTTGAACTGAAACTCAAATCCTAACTATATTCCAAAGGAGAAAAAAAAAATCTTCTATCATAAAAAAAAATTCCTAACATTTAAGACTAACACAGATCTTTGGCATATTTATCTACTTTTAAACACACATTAAATTCAATACACTTAAAACACAACTACTAATACACATACATTTTTCGCTATTCTTAGCCTTATTTCCAATAACTATCTATCTCAACTCTCATAAAAACTGTTGCAACATTTTCTCTCTCTCAAAAAAAAAATCTGACAGTGGACAAGGGGTCGTGAATCCCTTCCCAAAAAAAAACACAATACACAAAAACATCATGGGCAAGTGATTTAATTCCCGAGGGAAAAAGGTGCATTCCCCAGTGAACACCTGAAAACTGTGTGGCATCGAAGCACTGAAGTAACCATTATGGGCAGACTGAGAAAAAATTTTACCCACTTAAAAAGTTGAGAAGGAATGGTTTAGCAAAGCAAGGCCTCCTTTGAACCTGAATCTCCCAGAATCCCCACAACAAACAACCACTTCTCCGCCGCACACTTGCAAAAAAAAAATATCCAAAAGATCCCTAAAGGTGAGAAAAAAAATCTCTCAAAGTCAAAAAAAAAAAAAATCCTACTCAAATTCCAAAATCACAGAGTCAAACTCCAAAGTTTTACTTTTAAATACAAAAAAATTCTACAAAACAAAAAAAAATATCTTTAAAACAACAAGCTATGATTAGCTTACACAGGAGTGAAAAGAAAAAAAATTCAACTAACAAAGCTTAATGAAGAAAGAAAAACTCCTAAATCTTTCTAACTTTTCAAAAAACTACAATATTATTTTTAAAACAAACTAAATTAATGAAATTATTTAATTAATTTGTGCCCTTCCCCATAGTAAGCATATGAAACATATAATAACATAAACACTCAAATATTAATTACCTTAAAAAAAAATATATTATTATGGTGGACAGCCTTCTTATATTTTATACAGTGGACAGACAACTCAGGCAGAACCAAAAAGGTGAACGGCACCACATGTTATATAGCTTTTCTCCTTTTAAATATTTATACTTCTTATCGCTTTATTTTCTTAATTATATAATTTACTATTTTTATTTACTTTACAGCTTGGTCTGTGCTAAACTATGATACACCTTTTAAAAACCTTCAACATCATAAACATCCAGAAATACCACTTACCTTTAAATGATTAAATAGCACAGCCAACAACAAGTCAAGAATGACACTCAATATTAAATTTAAAAATTAACTTTTATTTTTCAACAATTAAAATTTAGATTCTTTAAACAAACTTTGACCCACAATGGTCAAGGAAAACAAATTGTACATTGCGAATTAAAATTCAATTAAAATAACCCTAGAACCAATTAAGTTTAACCCAGGAAACAGAATCCACTCTGGTCTGAAGACCAGAGCTTGGTCTGCCTGAAGCTGGCTGTCCACCCCCAAAAATGTTGAAAATAAAAATAACAAAGAGCAAATTATTGATGTACTCAATAATACAGCTTGGATTTGTAAGAGAACAATATATTGCCACTTGCAATTCCCTATGACCGGATCAAAAGCACAAATACAAATTTATAAACTTCGAGCTTAAGGCTACACTGGTATTTGTTTCGTTCAAGGATATTATGCGCCTACACAGAAAAATATGAAGAGGGAGCACTACAGTCTCACCACTAGATCATTTATAATGAAGTATTTATTGGAAGAAAAATACTTGTGGAGCACTAAATTGTAGAGAGGAGCACTAAAATGTAGAGAGATGCACTCATGACTCGAGCCGGCAATAAGGACAGTTGCGTGAGTGGAATGACGATGCACTTATGTCTGAAACGACGATACACATATCACTGGAGTTTGGCGACCGCTGCACATGAAGTTTTAGAAAATATATGAATTATTCGCTGGCAAGCAAGAGCCTGTAGCGATTTGGTGGAAATGTAGGATTAAGGAAGGCCTGTTGGGATCGATGGTACACTTTGCAAACACTGTAGGCTTAAGGAAAAACTGTTGAGGTCGATGATACACCTTTCAGACAAAGGCAACTATGCCAGCATTAACTTGGACCCCGACAGTCATGATGTCCTCATTAGAAGCACACTTCAAAATCTTGGTCAAGCTGCATAAATTTGCTTGGGATTTGATTAAAAGCATCCTTACGGCGACCGCGGGAGACGGGCGCCCTTGCATTGGGGCCCGTTCCACGGATCTTCGCACGATAAAAACAAACCACCTCCAACAGTGCTGGTCAGGAATCGAATTCCCCCAGCAACACACGCTTGCCTTCCCAGGAGACGCCAAACTTGGCGAGCGAAACTCTGCGCTTCGCGCCGAGCGCCCACGCATACACTGCGGAAATCAAAACGCTGTTATGCCAAGAATCAAAAAAAGGATAACTTCCGCCAAGGCGGCAACCACGAGCCGTGGTGACGCATGGTCACCGGACGCCGCGAGGCAACCCTACTGGCACCCCTCTGCAGGTGTTTACTGATAAGCGATGGAAAGTCAAATTTTGTCTTAAAAAGTGCCTTTTTTCTGCAAACTGATGAATGAAGTGAAGTTAAAAGATGCGAGCGAGAAACGGAAGGATTAACAAAAGATTATTTAACGTTTAAAGGCACATTGCGCACAATTTTGAATAATAAAAACATTAAAAGATAACAAATTACGTTAAAGGGGAAATAAATCGCCGAAATATTAAAAACAACAAATAAATTTAGAATTTTGAAGGGAAAGGGGAAAATAACGAATTTTAAGCTATTATCAATTTTGAACTATTAATTAAATTTAGAACTGTCAAATCTCGGCATAACAGAAACTTAAAGGCTAGTATCTCGTAGAATATTCGTTATATTGAGAAGGTTTTCAAATATTCGAAAAGTCACCAAATTGACAATAAATTACCAAATATCGAAACCCTGAGCCGACAGTAATGAAATGGCAACCCTAGATTCATAGGAATGGGTGCCTCAATGGTATCTCCCCCTTATGGATCTCAAAAGAGCTTCCAGTGAAGTCATTTTTCATGTTTGTTACACTGCCCCCCTCTTTAAGACTGCACACCCTAGGCAATATCAACCTACTGTGGCCTAAACTATGGAGCTAATCTGTCGATATAAATGACTTTTGGCATGGTTGAAGATGATTTTTGAAATTGATAAAGGACATTTTATTATTTTCATTATGACGTAGTCTTTCTCAGTTGTGCTGTAGTTTCTGTGAAATTCCTGGTTGTCACCAAGGGTTGAACAGCCACACTTAAGGCCTTTCTGGAATATACCTTTATTAGCTTTGGTATCATACCAGGTCTTCGTTCTATCAGTAGCAATGTTGATCCTTTCACGAGTGAAACAATGAACCTCCTCCAACCATGACTGCGGATCTTGCACATAGTCATCAGTTGATGAAGGAGCATCATATGGTCTTCCAAACATTAGATCACATGGTAGTCGTAGATCCCGTCCAAACAGCATTTTTGGAGAATAACCATTCGATTCACTTCTGTAATACAGCAGGAACGGAACAAAGGTAGGTGATTGGTGATGGTCCCAATCTTATTGGTTTCTGGATATGAATATGGAGAGATGGAATCGTTCTGCTGAATTGCTCTACCATGCTGTCCAATTGATGAAGAGCAATTCGAGTTTTGTCCACATCGAGTAACTTACACAGTCTCGGGAATATGCCAGAGTAAAGTTTGTTCCCGGGTTAGACAGGATGAGTAAGGGAACCCCATAGCTACATATCCAGTTCTGGATTAGAACTTCACTTATGGCTGTAGACTTTTGGTCAGAGATTGCAAAACCTTCTGGTGACTTTGTGAAGCAGTTAATTACTAATAGGATGCATTTGTTATTGTTCAAAGTCTGCGGTAGTGACCCCAAAATGTCCAGTATAACTCACTCGAAAGGAGCTTCAACATTAGGAGGACCAGTTTTTCTTTTTTGCTCCCTTCTGAATGCTGTATTCAGTGCATTCTTTGCACACACACCCAACACCAGACATGGCATTGCAACAGAAAAAGCATTCACTAACTTTGCTCAGCATCTTGCTAATGCAAAAATCTCCTCCAGTGGGGTTGCCATGTAGAAATGTAGTCATGTAGTTTCTAGTACACTGGACACCTTGGAATGTGGAAGTAGCAACTGCCATTTGATGCATTTTCGATTATCATCACTCTCCCATTTACAGTATGTAACACAATATTTGTATTACATGTTACATTCCAATTACGGATGCCAACATAGCCATTTCGAAATTTATAATAAACAGTATATATATATATTAAATTAAATAGAATTAAGAACAACATATGTAAAATAAATGTATAACTTAATACACATAAACTATAAAATGTGGAATTCCTTAAAAGGATACACGTAAAACCTTCCGTCAATGAGAGCGTACATCACCACCGGACAGTCGAAAGCGCGCGCTTGTGAAGAATATACCGCCAAAATCGCAAGCGATTACGATTATTTGGGCAGAACAGGGGATTGAAAGTTGCAATCTTATGTAACGTTCCGTGCTTCGGGGGGTCGGGGCGCAGAAAATCGCCATGCATGACCGATTGTTCGCAGTTGGCATGGAAACGCGTAGGAGAAGAGAGGAAAGCTACGGGTCAAGCGAAATTTTTTCTTTTTTCTTTTTCTCCATTTCCCCCCGCGCAGTTGTGTCACACGAAAGGGGAAGCCGAAGAGGAAATTTAAAGGCATACTTGTTATTGTGGAGATGCAGTATTTTGGAGTAGCGAAATGAGTATATAGATTTGATATTTTAAATGCCGAGACGTAATATGATATAATTATGATGTGCAAAATACCCATGATTGATACACGCTTAAACAGTTATATAACATGTATGTGTATTACAAATAAGAAATATATACAGCTAAAAAATTGTCGAAAAATTATTTACGTCTGTGAAAATGAGAAATCAAGGTAATGAATTGTGTATAGTTTAATGTAATGTTGTGAAATTGTATATAAATAGAAATGCAAATAACAATTATGATATAGTCTTCATTTGAAGTGTACAATAGACTGTACGAAGCAACATAATGAAAATATAAATATTGAAGTACCGGAACTTTGAAAGTTAAGTCACAGGATGGTGACTCATTCTTCCATGCTCATGATAATTACATGTGACAATAAGGTGTCTTCCGTGCTCATGATAATTCAATGTGACAATAAGGTGTCTTCCGTGCTCATGATAATTCCATGTGACAATAAGGTGTCTTCCGTGCTCATGATAATTCAATGTGACAATAAGGTGTCTTCCGTGCTCATGATAATTCCATGTGACAATAAGGTGTCTTCCGTGCTCGTGATAATTCCATGTGACAATATAGTGTGCCTTCCGAACAATGATAATTTCTTCATGTACAGCAGTATATGTGTTACCAAGTACGATGGTGTATCTTCCGAACAGTGAGTGCCTTCATTTTAGTGACATGTCGGTTGTAATGCACCGATATATGTATGTCAATGTTACAATATAGTGTGTCTTACATGCGATGATCTGCATGTCTATGACAGATATATGTGCAGTGGATCAAAGCAACATTTCCACAGTGGCCGCAATGTGTACACATATGTATTCAGTGCAATGTTACCGTGTGCTGAAATTTTCTCTCTGCAAGGGGGGATATCATGTAACACAATATTTGTATTACATGTTACATTCCAATTACGGATGCCAACATAGCCATTTCGAAATTCCAATTGCGGATGCCAACCTAGCTAATGAGCTATTTAAATGCTGCAGAGGGAGCCAATGGCAATACTAACATAAATAAGCAGCGCATCCCTTTCTTCACGTCAACGAATCAACAACGACACTACAATGTGAAAAGAAAAAGGTTTGAGAGAATGTTCTAGAACTTTCCAAGAGATGCAATTTCGACAGCGTCCTAGACGCACCTGAACTTTTTGGTGGTCGTCGTAAAACTTTCGAACGAGTCAGCATCATGTTTTTGGTTTTTGTGAAAAAATGTCTGTAGATTGTGAGCAATAGAATGGTAGCCTGCGCAAGTACGCGAAGTGCAACGATTTTCCCACATCAGTGAGATGGCACGAATATGCACGTAACAAAGAGTAGAGGTAACCGATTTCAATTGTCACTATTAGCACGGAAGGCACACCTTTAACGAGTATTAAGATAATTAACTACCAGTTCGTATGAGTAGATCATATGAACGAGTTCATAAATATTGAACTATAAGCATTATTCCTTATAGATTGTTTAAAGGAAACTGTTATTTAAGAAATTGAAGCCAATGTTTTTTACGTGTGTAAATATATATTAATGTAATATTGTTAGTATTATGTGTCTTTAAATAATTGATTTAATCATAATATAATTACTCCAGATTATAGTGGATATATATTAAGCAAAATATTAAAAATAATTGAGCAATTAAGCATGTGTACTTCTTTATGTTTTGTGCGTTCCTCTCCGCAGCTTGTGAACCTGGGGCTACATGCTCCACCCCTAGCGACGGCATCATAGGTAAGTCCTACACTGGTAAATTTTGATAAGGACAATTTTACCTTATGACATGATGTCGCCGCGCGAATTGGTGCCGTATGTGGTCAAGCTCGGAGAGAATTAATTTTCATAAGACGAAGTAAAAAAAATATAAGTAAAAGGCAAAATTAAATTTAATAATAAGTTTGAATATAATATTAAATTTAATAATGAGTTTGAATATAATATTAAATTTAATAATGAGTTTGAATATAAAAGTGAATTTAATAATAAGTGGAATGTAATATTGAATTTAACAATGAATTTAATAATGAGATATAACTCAGTAGAATGATAAGAAAATGCATGAAAATGATAATTTAAATGTGTATTATATGATTGTATATATATGTATGTATTAGCATAAATATTTAATATAGAGTCAGAATTGTATGACAGTGTATAAAATCATGGCGCCGAATAAAACTAGGCAATTAAGTAAAAGATCGAGGCAAGATGATCCAATTATCGATAATATACAGCAGGAGATTAATGTAAATAACAGAGCAACAGATAGTTCGGCAAATAACGCGATCCAGATACAGAGGCCCGCAAATCAAGCGCAACGCGAAATGCTGCCGTGTCGTTCGGAAACGAACCACGGGCTTTTGCTAGATAAATTGTTGTGTGGGAAGCTTAGTCAAAATTGCGGGCCAGTACTGAAGATACTGAAGTTGAGTTTTAAATATATACTGTTAGTGTGTAAATGATAGACGGGGTGTACTTAAATAAATTATCAACGCAAGTAAAAAAAAAAAAAAAAAAAAAAAAAAAAAAAAAAAAAAAAAAAAATAGAAGTTAAGTAAAATAAATGCTGTATAAAAAATATATACAGAGATAGGATATGCAAAGTATATGAATAACTGTGGTAAAGAGTGTTTTCATCTTGGAAATATTGTGTATAAAAAAGTATATTATGTGTGTGCAAATTTTAAATCATGTGGTAAAAAGCGTAATGCTATAACTCTCTGTAATATTTTAAAATTACAAAATTTAGATCAACAAAAAATAAGGATTAACTTAAGCTGATTCATTATGTACAGAATTTTGGACTAGCAAGTTCAGTGATTAGTTAAGTAAAATAAAATAATATAAAAAGTAAAAAAAAAAATTAAAATTGTCTGCTAAACTAAGTGGAAAAATTAAAATATTATAGAGCAGAAATA
>CATNUR010000183.1:0-45206 GCA_951213105.1 Amaurobius ferox | reverse complement strand
CTACATTCCGTACTTGGGTATACAGATGCATTTTTCAAGCAAGGAATCTCGAATCTCTTTCTTGGATATACAGATGCATTGTTCAAGCAGCGAAACTGGGAAAAGCGACTGCGGACTTTGCGCGCACGCCTCGAGGAGCAGACCGAGAGAAGCAATCTTCTTTATTTCACAAAATCTCGAATTTTCATTAATTTTGATATGCCCTAAATAGAGCTACATTCCGTACTTGGGTATACAGATGCATTTTTCAAGCAAGGAATCTCGAATCTCTTTCTTGGATATACAGATGCATTGTTCAAGCAGCGAAACTGGGAAAAGCGACTGCGGACTTTGCGCGCACGCCTCGAGGAGCAGACCGAGAGAAGCAATCTTCTTTATTTCACAAAATCTCGAATTTTCATTAATTTTGATATGCCCTAAATAAGCTACATTCCGTACTTGGGTATACAGATGCATTTTTCAAGCAAGGAATCTCGAATCTCTTTCTTGGATATACAGATGCATTGTTCAAGCAGCGAAACTGGGAAAAGCGACTGCGGACTTTGCGCGCACGCCTCGAGGAGCAGACCGAGAGAAGCAATCTTCTTTATTTCACAAAATCTCGAATTTTCATTAATTTTGATATGCCCTAAATAAGCTACATTCCGTACTTGGGTATACAGATGCATTTTTCAAGCAAGGAATCTCGAATCTCTTTCTTGGATATACAGATGCATTGTTCAAGCAGCGAAACTGGGAAAAGCGACTGCGGACTTTGCGCGCACGCCTCGAGGAGCAGACCGAGAGAAGCAATCTTCTTTATTTCACAAAATCTCGAATTTTCATTAATTTTGATATGCCCTAAATAAGCTACATTCCGTACTTGGGTATACAGATGCATTTTTCAAGCAAGGAATCTCGAATCTCTTTCTTGGATATACAGATGCATTGTTCAAGCAGCGAAACTGGGAAAAGCGACTGCGGACTTTGCGCGCACGCCTCGAGGAGCAGACCGAGAGAAGCAATCTTCTTTATTTCACAAAATCTCGAATTTTCATTAATTTTGATATGCCCTAAATAAGCTACATTCCGTACTTGGGTATACAGATGCATTTTTCAAGCAAGGAATCTCGAATCTCTTTCTTGGATATACAGATGCATTGTTCAAGCAGCGAAACTGGGAAAAGCGACTGCGGACTTTGCGCGCACGCCTCGAGGAGCAGACCGAGAGAAGCAATCTTCTTTATTTCACAAAATCTCGAATTTTCATTAATTTTGATATGCCCTAAATAAGCTACATTCCGTACTTGGGTATACAGATGCATTTTTCAAGCAAGGAATCTCGAATCTCTTTCTTGGATATACAGATGCATTGTTCAAGCAGCGAAACTGGGAAAAGCGACTGCGGACTTTGCGCGCACGCCTCGAGGAGCAGACCGAGAGAAGCAATCTTCTTTATTTCACAAAATCTCGAATTTTCATTAATTTTGATATGCCCTAAATAAGCTACATTCCGTACTTGGGTATACAGATGCATTTTTCAAGCAAGGAATCTCGAATCTCTTTCTTGGATATACAGATGCATTGTTCAAGCAGCGAAACTGGGAAAAGCGACTGCGGACTTTGCGCGCACGCCTCGAGGAGCAGACCGAGAGAAGCAATCTTCTTTATTTCACAAAATCTCGAATTTTCATTAATTTTGATATGCCCTAAATAAGCTACATTCCGTACTTGGGTATACAGATGCATTTTTCAAGCAAGGAATCTCGAATCTCTTTCTTGGATATACAGATGCATTGTTCAAGCAGCGAAACTGGGAAAAGCGACTGCGGACTTTGCGCGCACGCCTCGAGGAGCAGACCGAGAGAAGCAATCTTCTTTATTTCACAAAATCTCGAATTTTCATTAATTTTGATATGCCCTAAATAAGCTACATTCCGTACTTGGGTATACAGATGCATTTTTCAAGCAAGGAATCTCGAATCTCTTTCTTGGATATACAGATGCATTGTTCAAGCAGCGAAACTGGGAAAAGCGACTGCGGACTTTGCGCGCACGCCTCGAGGAGCAGACCGAGAGAAGCAATCTTCTTTATTTCACAAAATCTCGAATTTTCATTAATTTTGATATGCCCTAAATAAGCTACATTCCGTACTTGGGTATACAGATGCATTTTTCAAGCAAGGAATCTCGAATCTCTTTCTTGGATATACAGATGCATTGTTCAAGCAGCGAAACTGGGAAAAGCGACTGCGGACTTTGCGCGCACGCCTCGAGGAGCAGACCGAGAGAAGCAATCTTCTTTATTTCACAAAATCTCGAATTTTCATTAATTTTGATATGCCCTAAATAAGCTACATTCCGTACTTGGGTATACAGATGCATTTTTCAAGCAAGGAATCTCGAATCTCTTTCTTGGATATACAGATGCATTGTTCAAGCAGCGAAACTGGGAAAAGCGACTGCGGACTTTGCGCGCACGCCTCGAGGAGCAGACCGAGAGAAGCAATCTTCTTTATTTCACAAAATCTCGAATTTTCATTAATTTTGATATGCCCTAAATAAGCTACATTCCGTACTTGGGTATACAGATGCATTTTTCAAGCAAGGAATCTCGAATCTCTTTCTTGGATATACAGATGCATTGTTCAAGCAGCGAAACTGGGAAAAGCGACTGCGGACTTTGCGCGCACGCCTCGAGGAGCAGACCGAGAGAAGCAATCTTCTTTATTTCACAAAATCTCGAATTTTCATTAATTTTGATATGCCCTAAATAAGCTACATTCCGTACTTGGGTATACAGATGCATTTTTCAAGCAAGGAATCTCGAATCTCTTTCTTGGATATACAGATGCATTGTTCAAGCAGCGAAACTGGGAAAAGCGACTGCGGACTTTGCGCGCACGCCTCGAGGAGCAGACCGAGAGAAGCAATCTTCTTTATTTCACAAAATCTCGAATTTTCATTAATTTTGATATGCCCTAAATAAGCTACATTCCGTACTTGGGTATACAGATGCATTTTTCAAGCAAGGAATCTCGAATCTCTTTCTTGGATATACAGATGCATTGTTCAAGCAGCGAAACTGGGAAAAGCGACTGCGGACTTTGCGCGCACGCCTCGAGGAGCAGACCGAGAGAAGCAATCTTCTTTATTTCACAAAATCTCGAATTTTCATTAATTTTGATATGCCCTAAATAAGCTACATTCCGTACTTGGGTATACAGATGCATTTTTCAAGCAAGGAATCTCGAATCTCTTTCTTGGATATACAGATGCATTGTTCAAGCAGCGAAACTGGGAAAAGCGACTGCGGACTTTGCGCGCACGCCTCGAGGAGCAGACCGAGAGAAGCAATCTTCTTTATTTCACAAAATCTCGAATTTTCATTAATTTTGATATGCCCTAAATAAGCTACATTCCGTACTTGGGTATACAGATGCATTTTTCAAGCAAGGAATCTCGAATCTCTTTCTTGGATATACAGATGCATTGTTCAAGCAGCGAAACTGGGAAAAGCGACTGCGGACTTTGCGCGCACGCCTCGAGGAGCAGACCGAGAGAAGCAATCTTCTTTATTTCACAAAATCTCGAATTTTCATTAATTTTGATATGCCCTAAATAAGCTACATTCCGTACTTGGGTATACAGATGCATTTTTCAAGCAAGGAATCTCGAATCTCTTTCTTGGATATACAGATGCATTGTTCAAGCAGCGAAACTGGGAAAAGCGACTGCGGACTTTGCGCGCACGCCTCGAGGAGCAGACCGAGAGAAGCAATCTTCTTTATTTCACAAAATCTCGAATTTTCATTAATTTTGATATGCCCTAAATAAGCTACATTCCGTACTTGGGTATACAGATGCATTTTTCAAGCAAGGAATCTCGAATCTCTTTCTTGGATATACAGATGCATTGTTCAAGCAGCGAAACTGGGAAAAGCGACTGCGGACTTTGCGCGCACGCCTCGAGGAGCAGACCGAGAGAAGCAATCTTCTTTATTTCACAAAATCTCGAATTTTCATTAATTTTGATATGCCCTAAATAAGCTACATTCCGTACTTGGGTATACAGATGCATTTTTCAAGCAAGGAATCTCGAATCTCTTTCTTGGATATACAGATGCATTGTTCAAGCAGCGAAACTGGGAAAAGCGACTGCGGACTTTGCGCGCACGCCTCGAGGAGCAGACCGAGAGAAGCAATCTTCTTTATTTCACAAAATCTCGAATTTTCATTAATTTTGATATGCCCTAAATAAGCTACATTCCGTACTTGGGTATACAGATGCATTTTTCAAGCAAGGAATCTCGAATCTCTTTCTTGGATATACAGATGCATTGTTCAAGCAGCGAAACTGGGAAAAGCGACTGCGGACTTTGCGCGCACGCCTCGAGGAGCAGACCGAGAGAAGCAATCTTCTTTATTTCACAAAATCTCGAATTTTCATTAATTTTGATATGCCCTAAATAAGCTACATTCCGTACTTGGGTATACAGATGCATTTTTCAAGCAAGGAATCTCGAATCTCTTTCTTGGATATACAGATGCATTGTTCAAGCAGCGAAACTGGGAAAAGCGACTGCGGACTTTGCGCGCACGCCTCGAGGAGCAGACCGAGAGAAGCAATCTTCTTTATTTCACAAAATCTCGAATTTTCATTAATTTTGATATGCCCTAAATAAGCTACATTCCGTACTTGGGTATACAGATGCATTTTTCAAGCAAGGAATCTCGAATCTCTTTCTTGGATATACAGATGCATTGTTCAAGCAGCGAAACTGGGAAAAGCGACTGCGGACTTTGCGCGCACGCCTCGAGGAGCAGACCGAGAGAAGCAATCTTCTTTATTTCACAAAATCTCGAATTTTCATTAATTTTGATATGCCCTAAATAAGCTACATTCCGTACTTGGGTATACAGATGCATTTTTCAAGCAAGGAATCTCGAATCTCTTTCTTGGATATACAGATGCATTGTTCAAGCAGCGAAACTGGGAAAAGCGACTGCGGACTTTGCGCGCACGCCTCGAGGAGCAGACCGAGAGAAGCAATCTTCTTTATTTCACAAAATCTCGAATTTTCATTAATTTTGATATGCCCTAAATAAGCTACATTCCGTACTTGGGTATACAGATGCATTTTTCAAGCAAGGAATCTCGAATCTCTTTCTTGGATATACAGATGCATTGTTCAAGCAGCGAAACTGGGAAAAGCGACTGCGGACTTTGCGCGCACGCCTCGAGGAGCAGACCGAGAGAAGCAATCTTCTTTATTTCACAAAATCTCGAATTTTCATTAATTTTGATATGCCCTAAATAAGCTACATTCCGTACTTGGGTATACAGATGCATTTTTCAAGCAAGGAATCTCGAATCTCTTTCTTGGATATACAGATGCATTGTTCAAGCAGCGAAACTGGGAAAAGCGACTGCGGACTTTGCGCGCACGCCTCGAGGAGCAGACCGAGAGAAGCAATCTTCTTTATTTCACAAAATCTCGAATTTTCATTAATTTTGATATGCCCTAAATAAGCTACATTCCGTACTTGGGTATACAGATGCATTTTTCAAGCAAGGAATCTCGAATCTCTTTCTTGGATATACAGATGCATTGTTCAAGCAGCGAAACTGGGAAAAGCGACTGCGGACTTTGCGCGCACGCCTCGAGGAGCAGACCGAGAGAAGCAATCTTCTTTATTTCACAAAATCTCGAATTTTCATTAATTTTGATATGCCCTAAATAAGCTACATTCCGTACTTGGGTATACAGATGCATTTTTCAAGCAAGGAATCTCGAATCTCTTTCTTGGATATACAGATGCATTGTTCAAGCAGCGAAACTGGGAAAAGCGACTGCGGACTTTGCGCGCACGCCTCGAGGAGCAGACCGAGAGAAGCAATCTTCTTTATTTCACAAAATCTCGAATTTTCATTAATTTTGATATGCCCTAAATAAGCTACATTCCGTACTTGGGTATACAGATGCATTTTTCAAGCAAGGAATCTCGAATCTCTTTCTTGGATATACAGATGCATTGTTCAAGCAGCGAAACTGGGAAAAGCGACTGCGGACTTTGCGCGCACGCCTCGAGGAGCAGACCGAGAGAAGCAATCTTCTTTATTTCACAAAATCTCGAATTTTCATTAATTTTGATATGCCCTAAATAAGCTACATTCCGTACTTGGGTATACAGATGCATTTTTCAAGCAAGGAATCTCGAATCTCTTTCTTGGATATACAGATGCATTGTTCAAGCAGCGAAACTGGGAAAAGCGACTGCGGACTTTGCGCGCACGCCTCGAGGAGCAGACCGAGAGAAGCAATCTTCTTTATTTCACAAAATCTCGAATTTTCATTAATTTTGATATGCCCTAAATAAGCTACATTCCGTACTTGGGTATACAGATGCATTTTTCAAGCAAGGAATCTCGAATCTCTTTCTTGGATATACAGATGCATTGTTCAAGCAGCGAAACTGGGAAAAGCGACTGCGGACTTTGCGCGCACGCCTCGAGGAGCAGACCGAGAGAAGCAATCTTCTTTATTTCACAAAATCTCGAATTTTCATTAATTTTGATATGCCCTAAATAAGCTACATTCCGTACTTGGGTATACAGATGCATTTTTCAAGCAAGGAATCTCGAATCTCTTTCTTGGATATACAGATGCATTGTTCAAGCAGCGAAACTGGGAAAAGCGACTGCGGACTTTGCGCGCACGCCTCGAGGAGCAGACCGAGAGAAGCAATCTTCTTTATTTCACAAAATCTCGAATTTTCATTAATTTTGATATGCCCTAAATAAGCTACATTCCGTACTTGGGTATACAGATGCATTTTTCAAGCAAGGAATCTCGAATCTCTTTCTTGGATATACAGATGCATTGTTCAAGCAGCGAAACTGGGAAAAGCGACTGCGGACTTTGCGCGCACGCCTCGAGGAGCAGACCGAGAGAAGCAATCTTCTTTATTTCACAAAATCTCGAATTTTCATTAATTTTGATATGCCCTAAATAAGCTACATTCCGTACTTGGGTATACAGATGCATTTTTCAAGCAAGGAATCTCGAATCTCTTTCTTGGATATACAGATGCATTGTTCAAGCAGCGAAACTGGGAAAAGCGACTGCGGACTTTGCGCGCACGCCTCGAGGAGCAGACCGAGAGAAGCAATCTTCTTTATTTCACAAAATCTCGAATTTTCATTAATTTTGATATGCCCTAAATAAGCTACATTCCGTACTTGGGTATACAGATGCATTTTTCAAGCAAGGAATCTCGAATCTCTTTCTTGGATATACAGATGCATTGTTCAAGCAGCGAAACTGGGAAAAGCGACTGCGGACTTTGCGCGCACGCCTCGAGGAGCAGACCGAGAGAAGCAATCTTCTTTATTTCACAAAATCTCGAATTTTCATTAATTTTGATATGCCCTAAATAAGCTACATTCCGTACTTGGGTATACAGATGCATTTTTCAAGCAAGGAATCTCGAATCTCTTTCTTGGATATACAGATGCATTGTTCAAGCAGCGAAACTGGGAAAAGCGACTGCGGACTTTGCGCGCACGCCTCGAGGAGCAGACCGAGAGAAGCAATCTTCTTTATTTCACAAAATCTCGAATTTTCATTAATTTTGATATGCCCTAAATAAGCTACATTCCGTACTTGGGTATACAGATGCATTTTTCAAGCAAGGAATCTCGAATCTCTTTCTTGGATATACAGATGCATTGTTCAAGCAGCGAAACTGGGAAAAGCGACTGCGGACTTTGCGCGCACGCCTCGAGGAGCAGACCGAGAGAAGCAATCTTCTTTATTTCACAAAATCTCGAATTTTCATTAATTTTGATATGCCCTAAATAAGCTACATTCCGTACTTGGGTATACAGATGCATTTTTCAAGCAAGGAATCTCGAATCTCTTTCTTGGATATACAGATGCATTGTTCAAGCAGCGAAACTGGGAAAAGCGACTGCGGACTTTGCGCGCACGCCTCGAGGAGCAGACCGAGAGAAGCAATCTTCTTTATTTCACAAAATCTCGAATTTTCATTAATTTTGATATGCCCTAAATAAGCTACATTCCGTACTTGGGTATACAGATGCATTTTTCAAGCAAGGAATCTCGAATCTCTTTCTTGGATATACAGATGCATTGTTCAAGCAGCGAAACTGGGAAAAGCGACTGCGGACTTTGCGCGCACGCCTCGAGGAGCAGACCGAGAGAAGCAATCTTCTTTATTTCACAAAATCTCGAATTTTCATTAATTTTGATATGCCCTAAATAAGCTACATTCCGTACTTGGGTATACAGATGCATTTTTCAAGCAAGGAATCTCGAATCTCTTTCTTGGATATACAGATGCATTGTTCAAGCAGCGAAACTGGGAAAAGCGACTGCGGACTTTGCGCGCACGCCTCGAGGAGCAGACCGAGAGAAGCAATCTTCTTTATTTCACAAAATCTCGAATTTTCATTAATTTTGATATGCCCTAAATAAGCTACATTCCGTACTTGGGTATACAGATGCATTTTTCAAGCAAGGAATCTCGAATCTCTTTCTTGGATATACAGATGCATTGTTCAAGCAGCGAAACTGGGAAAAGCGACTGCGGACTTTGCGCGCACGCCTCGAGGAGCAGACCGAGAGAAGCAATCTTCTTTATTTCACAAAATCTCGAATTTTCATTAATTTTGATATGCCCTAAATAAGCTACATTCCGTACTTGGGTATACAGATGCATTTTTCAAGCAAGGAATCTCGAATCTCTTTCTTGGATATACAGATGCATTGTTCAAGCAGCGAAACTGGGAAAAGCGACTGCGGACTTTGCGCGCACGCCTCGAGGAGCAGACCGAGAGAAGCAATCTTCTTTATTTCACAAAATCTCGAATTTTCATTAATTTTGATATGCCCTAAATAAGCTACATTCCGTACTTGGGTATACAGATGCATTTTTCAAGCAAGGAATCTCGAATCTCTTTCTTGGATATACAGATGCATTGTTCAAGCAGCGAAACTGGGAAAAGCGACTGCGGACTTTGCGCGCACGCCTCGAGGAGCAGACCGAGAGAAGCAATCTTCTTTATTTCACAAAATCTCGAATTTTCATTAATTTTGATATGCCCTAAATAAGCTACATTCCGTACTTGGGTATACAGATGCATTTTTCAAGCAAGGAATCTCGAATCTCTTTCTTGGATATACAGATGCATTGTTCAAGCAGCGAAACTGGGAAAAGCGACTGCGGACTTTGCGCGCACGCCTCGAGGAGCAGACCGAGAGAAGCAATCTTCTTTATTTCACAAAATCTCGAATTTTCATTAATTTTGATATGCCCTAAATAAGCTACATTCCGTACTTGGGTATACAGATGCATTTTTCAAGCAAGGAATCTCGAATCTCTTTCTTGGATATACAGATGCATTGTTCAAGCAGCGAAACTGGGAAAAGCGACTGCGGACTTTGCGCGCACGCCTCGAGGAGCAGACCGAGAGAAGCAATCTTCTTTATTTCACAAAATCTCGAATTTTCATTAATTTTGATATGCCCTAAATAAGCTACATTCCGTACTTGGGTATACAGATGCATTTTTCAAGCAAGGAATCTCGAATCTCTTTCTTGGATATACAGATGCATTGTTCAAGCAGCGAAACTGGGAAAAGCGACTGCGGACTTTGCGCGCACGCCTCGAGGAGCAGACCGAGAGAAGCAATCTTCTTTATTTCACAAAATCTCGAATTTTCATTAATTTTGATATGCCCTAAATAAGCTACATTCCGTACTTGGGTATACAGATGCATTTTTCAAGCAAGGAATCTCGAATCTCTTTCTTGGATATACAGATGCATTGTTCAAGCAGCGAAACTGGGAAAAGCGACTGCGGACTTTGCGCGCACGCCTCGAGGAGCAGACCGAGAGAAGCAATCTTCTTTATTTCACAAAATCTCGAATTTTCATTAATTTTGATATGCCCTAAATAAGCTACATTCCGTACTTGGGTATACAGATGCATTTTTCAAGCAAGGAATCTCGAATCTCTTTCTTGGATATACAGATGCATTGTTCAAGCAGCGAAACTGGGAAAAGCGACTGCGGACTTTGCGCGCACGCCTCGAGGAGCAGACCGAGAGAAGCAATCTTCTTTATTTCACAAAATCTCGAATTTTCATTAATTTTGATATGCCCTAAATAAGCTACATTCCGTACTTGGGTATACAGATGCATTTTTCAAGCAAGGAATCTCGAATCTCTTTCTTGGATATACAGATGCATTGTTCAAGCAGCGAAACTGGGAAAAGCGACTGCGGACTTTGCGCGCACGCCTCGAGGAGCAGACCGAGAGAAGCAATCTTCTTTATTTCACAAAATCTCGAATTTTCATTAATTTTGATATGCCCTAAATAAGCTACATTCCGTACTTGGGTATACAGATGCATTTTTCAAGCAAGGAATCTCGAATCTCTTTCTTGGATATACAGATGCATTGTTCAAGCAGCGAAACTGGGAAAAGCGACTGCGGACTTTGCGCGCACGCCTCGAGGAGCAGACCGAGAGAAGCAATCTTCTTTATTTCACAAAATCTCGAATTTTCATTAATTTTGATATGCCCTAAATAAGCTACATTCCGTACTTGGGTATACAGATGCATTTTTCAAGCAAGGAATCTCGAATCTCTTTCTTGGATATACAGATGCATTGTTCAAGCAGCGAAACTGGGAAAAGCGACTGCGGACTTTGCGCGCACGCCTCGAGGAGCAGACCGAGAGAAGCAATCTTCTTTATTTCACAAAATCTCGAATTTTCATTAATTTTGATATGCCCTAAATAAGCTACATTCCGTACTTGGGTATACAGATGCATTTTTCAAGCAAGGAATCTCGAATCTCTTTCTTGGATATACAGATGCATTGTTCAAGCAGCGAAACTGGGAAAAGCGACTGCGGACTTTGCGCGCACGCCTCGAGGAGCAGACCGAGAGAAGCAATCTTCTTTATTTCACAAAATCTCGAATTTTCATTAATTTTGATATGCCCTAAATAAGCTACATTCCGTACTTGGGTATACAGATGCATTTTTCAAGCAAGGAATCTCGAATCTCTTTCTTGGATATACAGATGCATTGTTCAAGCAGCGAAACTGGGAAAAGCGACTGCGGACTTTGCGCGCACGCCTCGAGGAGCAGACCGAGAGAAGCAATCTTCTTTATTTCACAAAATCTCGAATTTTCATTAATTTTGATATGCCCTAAATAAGCTACATTCCGTACTTGGGTATACAGATGCATTTTTCAAGCAAGGAATCTCGAATCTCTTTCTTGGATATACAGATGCATTGTTCAAGCAGCGAAACTGGGAAAAGCGACTGCGGACTTTGCGCGCACGCCTCGAGGAGCAGACCGAGAGAAGCAATCTTCTTTATTTCACAAAATCTCGAATTTTCATTAATTTTGATATGCCCTAAATAAGCTACATTCCGTACTTGGGTATACAGATGCATTTTTCAAGCAAGGAATCTCGAATCTCTTTCTTGGATATACAGATGCATTGTTCAAGCAGCGAAACTGGGAAAAGCGACTGCGGACTTTGCGCGCACGCCTCGAGGAGCAGACCGAGAGAAGCAATCTTCTTTATTTCACAAAATCTCGAATTTTCATTAATTTTGATATGCCCTAAATAAGCTACATTCCGTACTTGGGTATACAGATGCATTTTTCAAGCAAGGAATCTCGAATCTCTTTCTTGGATATACAGATGCATTGTTCAAGCAGCGAAACTGGGAAAAGCGACTGCGGACTTTGCGCGCACGCCTCGAGGAGCAGACCGAGAGAAGCAATCTTCTTTATTTCACAAAATCTCGAATTTTCATTAATTTTGATATGCCCTAAATAAGCTACATTCCGTACTTGGGTATACAGATGCATTTTTCAAGCAAGGAATCTCGAATCTCTTTCTTGGATATACAGATGCATTGTTCAAGCAGCGAAACTGGGAAAAGCGACTGCGGACTTTGCGCGCACGCCTCGAGGAGCAGACCGAGAGAAGCAATCTTCTTTATTTCACAAAATCTCGAATTTTCATTAATTTTGATATGCCCTAAATAAGCTACATTCCGTACTTGGGTATACAGATGCATTTTTCAAGCAAGGAATCTCGAATCTCTTTCTTGGATATACAGATGCATTGTTCAAGCAGCGAAACTGGGAAAAGCGACTGCGGACTTTGCGCGCACGCCTCGAGGAGCAGACCGAGAGAAGCAATCTTCTTTATTTCACAAAATCTCGAATTTTCATTAATTTTGATATGCCCTAAATAAGCTACATTCCGTACTTGGGTATACAGATGCATTTTTCAAGCAAGGAATCTCGAATCTCTTTCTTGGATATACAGATGCATTGTTCAAGCAGCGAAACTGGGAAAAGCGACTGCGGACTTTGCGCGCACGCCTCGAGGAGCAGACCGAGAGAAGCAATCTTCTTTATTTCACAAAATCTCGAATTTTCATTAATTTTGATATGCCCTAAATAAGCTACATTCCGTACTTGGGTATACAGATGCATTTTTCAAGCAAGGAATCTCGAATCTCTTTCTTGGATATACAGATGCATTGTTCAAGCAGCGAAACTGGGAAAAGCGACTGCGGACTTTGCGCGCACGCCTCGAGGAGCAGACCGAGAGAAGCAATCTTCTTTATTTCACAAAATCTCGAATTTTCATTAATTTTGATATGCCCTAAATAAGCTACATTCCGTACTTGGGTATACAGATGCATTTTTCAAGCAAGGAATCTCGAATCTCTTTCTTGGATATACAGATGCATTGTTCAAGCAGCGAAACTGGGAAAAGCGACTGCGGACTTTGCGCGCACGCCTCGAGGAGCAGACCGAGAGAAGCAATCTTCTTTATTTCACAAAATCTCGAATTTTCATTAATTTTGATATGCCCTAAATAAGCTACATTCCGTACTTGGGTATACAGATGCATTTTTCAAGCAAGGAATCTCGAATCTCTTTCTTGGATATACAGATGCATTGTTCAAGCAGCGAAACTGGGAAAAGCGACTGCGGACTTTGCGCGCACGCCTCGAGGAGCAGACCGAGAGAAGCAATCTTCTTTATTTCACAAAATCTCGAATTTTCATTAATTTTGATATGCCCT
Organism: Amaurobius ferox; assembly: GCA_951213105.1. Lineage (NCBI taxonomy): Eukaryota > Metazoa > Arthropoda > Arachnida > Araneae > Amaurobiidae > Amaurobius > Amaurobius ferox. The sequence continues at coordinate 32,068 of CATNUR010000183.1, read as the reverse complement.
AAATAAGCTACATTCCGTACTTGGGTATACAGATGCATTTTTCAAGCAAGGAATCTCGAATCTCTTTCTTGGATATACAGATGCATTGTTCAAGCAGCGAAACTGGGAAAAGCGACTGCGGACTTTGCGCGCACGCCTCGAGGAGCAGACCGAGAGAAGCAATCTTCTTTATTTCACAAAATCTCGAATTTTCATTAATTTTGATATGCCCTAAATAAGCTACATTCCGTACTTGGGTATACAGATGCATTTTTCAAGCAAGGAATCTCGAATCTCTTTCTTGGATATACAGATGCATTGTTCAAGCAGCGAAACTGGGAAAAGCGACTGCGGACTTTGCGCGCACGCCTCGAGGAGCAGACCGAGAGAAGCAATCTTCTTTATTTCACAAAATCTCGAATTTTCATTAATTTTGATATGCCCTAAATAAGCTACATTCCGTACTTGGGTATACAGATGCATTTTTCAAGCAAGGAATCTCGAATCTCTTTCTTGGATATACAGATGCATTGTTCAAGCAGCGAAACTGGGAAAAGCGACTGCGGACTTTGCGCGCACGCCTCGAGGAGCAGACCGAGAGAAGCAATCTTCTTTATTTCACAAAATCTCGAATTTTCATTAATTTTGATATGCCCTAAATAAGCTACATTCCGTACTTGGGTATACAGATGCATTTTTCAAGCAAGGAATCTCGAATCTCTTTCTTGGATATACAGATGCATTGTTCAAGCAGCGAAACTGGGAAAAGCGACTGCGGACTTTGCGCGCACGCCTCGAGGAGCAGACCGAGAGAAGCAATCTTCTTTATTTCACAAAATCTCGAATTTTCATTAATTTTGATATGCCCTAAATAAGCTACATTCCGTACTTGGGTATACAGATGCATTTTTCAAGCAAGGAATCTCGAATCTCTTTCTTGGATATACAGATGCATTGTTCAAGCAGCGAAACTGGGAAAAGCGACTGCGGACTTTGCGCGCACGCCTCGAGGAGCAGACCGAGAGAAGCAATCTTCTTTATTTCACAAAATCTCGAATTTTCATTAATTTTGATATGCCCTAAATAAGCTACATTCCGTACTTGGGTATACAGATGCATTTTTCAAGCAAGGAATCTCGAATCTCTTTCTTGGATATACAGATGCATTGTTCAAGCAGCGAAACTGGGAAAAGCGACTGCGGACTTTGCGCGCACGCCTCGAGGAGCAGACCGAGAGAAGCAATCTTCTTTATTTCACAAAATCTCGAATTTTCATTAATTTTGATATGCCCTAAATAAGCTACATTCCGTACTTGGGTATACAGATGCATTTTTCAAGCAAGGAATCTCGAATCTCTTTCTTGGATATACAGATGCATTGTTCAAGCAGCGAAACTGGGAAAAGCGACTGCGGACTTTGCGCGCACGCCTCGAGGAGCAGACCGAGAGAAGCAATCTTCTTTATTTCACAAAATCTCGAATTTTCATTAATTTTGATATGCCCTAAATAAGCTACATTCCGTACTTGGGTATACAGATGCATTTTTCAAGCAAGGAATCTCGAATCTCTTTCTTGGATATACAGATGCATTGTTCAAGCAGCGAAACTGGGAAAAGCGACTGCGGACTTTGCGCGCACGCCTCGAGGAGCAGACCGAGAGAAGCAATCTTCTTTATTTCACAAAATCTCGAATTTTCATTAATTTTGATATGCCCTAAATAAGCTACATTCCGTACTTGGGTATACAGATGCATTTTTCAAGCAAGGAATCTCGAATCTCTTTCTTGGATATACAGATGCATTGTTCAAGCAGCGAAACTGGGAAAAGCGACTGCGGACTTTGCGCGCACGCCTCGAGGAGCAGACCGAGAGAAGCAATCTTCTTTATTTCACAAAATCTCGAATTTTCATTAATTTTGATATGCCCTAAATAAGCTACATTCCGTACTTGGGTATACAGATGCATTTTTCAAGCAAGGAATCTCGAATCTCTTTCTTGGATATACAGATGCATTGTTCAAGCAGCGAAACTGGGAAAAGCGACTGCGGACTTTGCGCGCACGCCTCGAGGAGCAGACCGAGAGAAGCAATCTTCTTTATTTCACAAAATCTCGAATTTTCATTAATTTTGATATGCCCTAAATAAGCTACATTCCGTACTTGGGTATACAGATGCATTTTTCAAGCAAGGAATCTCGAATCTCTTTCTTGGATATACAGATGCATTGTTCAAGCAGCGAAACTGGGAAAAGCGACTGCGGACTTTGCGCGCACGCCTCGAGGAGCAGACCGAGAGAAGCAATCTTCTTTATTTCACAAAATCTCGAATTTTCATTAATTTTGATATGCCCTAAATAAGCTACATTCCGTACTTGGGTATACAGATGCATTTTTCAAGCAAGGAATCTCGAATCTCTTTCTTGGATATACAGATGCATTGTTCAAGCAGCGAAACTGGGAAAAGCGACTGCGGACTTTGCGCGCACGCCTCGAGGAGCAGACCGAGAGAAGCAATCTTCTTTATTTCACAAAATCTCGAATTTTCATTAATTTTGATATGCCCTAAATAAGCTACATTCCGTACTTGGGTATACAGATGCATTTTTCAAGCAAGGAATCTCGAATCTCTTTCTTGGATATACAGATGCATTGTTCAAGCAGCGAAACTGGGAAAAGCGACTGCGGACTTTGCGCGCACGCCTCGAGGAGCAGACCGAGAGAAGCAATCTTCTTTATTTCACAAAATCTCGAATTTTCATTAATTTTGATATGCCCTAAATAAGCTACATTCCGTACTTGGGTATACAGATGCATTTTTCAAGCAAGGAATCTCGAATCTCTTTCTTGGATATACAGATGCATTGTTCAAGCAGCGAAACTGGGAAAAGCGACTGCGGACTTTGCGCGCACGCCTCGAGGAGCAGACCGAGAGAAGCAATCTTCTTTATTTCACAAAATCTCGAATTTTCATTAATTTTGATATGCCCTAAATAAGCTACATTCCGTACTTGGGTATACAGATGCATTTTTCAAGCAAGGAATCTCGAATCTCTTTCTTGGATATACAGATGCATTGTTCAAGCAGCGAAACTGGGAAAAGCGACTGCGGACTTTGCGCGCACGCCTCGAGGAGCAGACCGAGAGAAGCAATCTTCTTTATTTCACAAAATCTCGAATTTTCATTAATTTTGATATGCCCTAAATAAGCTACATTCCGTACTTGGGTATACAGATGCATTTTTCAAGCAAGGAATCTCGAATCTCTTTCTTGGATATACAGATGCATTGTTCAAGCAGCGAAACTGGGAAAAGCGACTGCGGACTTTGCGCGCACGCCTCGAGGAGCAGACCGAGAGAAGCAATCTTCTTTATTTCACAAAATCTCGAATTTTCATTAATTTTGATATGCCCTAAATAAGCTACATTCCGTACTTGGGTATACAGATGCATTTTTCAAGCAAGGAATCTCGAATCTCTTTCTTGGATATACAGATGCATTGTTCAAGCAGCGAAACTGGGAAAAGCGACTGCGGACTTTGCGCGCACGCCTCGAGGAGCAGACCGAGAGAAGCAATCTTCTTTATTTCACAAAATCTCGAATTTTCATTAATTTTGATATGCCCTAAATAAGCTACATTCCGTACTTGGGTATACAGATGCATTTTTCAAGCAAGGAATCTCGAATCTCTTTCTTGGATATACAGATGCATTGTTCAAGCAGCGAAACTGGGAAAAGCGACTGCGGACTTTGCGCGCACGCCTCGAGGAGCAGACCGAGAGAAGCAATCTTCTTTATTTCACAAAATCTCGAATTTTCATTAATTTTGATATGCCCTAAATAAGCTACATTCCGTACTTGGGTATACAGATGCATTTTTCAAGCAAGGAATCTCGAATCTCTTTCTTGGATATACAGATGCATTGTTCAAGCAGCGAAACTGGGAAAAGCGACTGCGGACTTTGCGCGCACGCCTCGAGGAGCAGACCGAGAGAAGCAATCTTCTTTATTTCACAAAATCTCGAATTTTCATTAATTTTGATATGCCCTAAATAAGCTACATTCCGTACTTGGGTATACAGATGCATTTTTCAAGCAAGGAATCTCGAATCTCTTTCTTGGATATACAGATGCATTGTTCAAGCAGCGAAACTGGGAAAAGCGACTGCGGACTTTGCGCGCACGCCTCGAGGAGCAGACCGAGAGAAGCAATCTTCTTTATTTCACAAAATCTCGAATTTTCATTAATTTTGATATGCCCTAAATAAGCTACATTCCGTACTTGGGTATACAGATGCATTTTTCAAGCAAGGAATCTCGAATCTCTTTCTTGGATATACAGATGCATTGTTCAAGCAGCGAAACTGGGAAAAGCGACTGCGGACTTTGCGCGCACGCCTCGAGGAGCAGACCGAGAGAAGCAATCTTCTTTATTTCACAAAATCTCGAATTTTCATTAATTTTGATATGCCCTAAATAAGCTACATTCCGTACTTGGGTATACAGATGCATTTTTCAAGCAAGGAATCTCGAATCTCTTTCTTGGATATACAGATGCATTGTTCAAGCAGCGAAACTGGGAAAAGCGACTGCGGACTTTGCGCGCACGCCTCGAGGAGCAGACCGAGAGAAGCAATCTTCTTTATTTCACAAAATCTCGAATTTTCATTAATTTTGATATGCCCTAAATAAGCTACATTCCGTACTTGGGTATACAGATGCATTTTTCAAGCAAGGAATCTCGAATCTCTTTCTTGGATATACAGATGCATTGTTCAAGCAGCGAAACTGGGAAAAGCGACTGCGGACTTTGCGCGCACGCCTCGAGGAGCAGACCGAGAGAAGCAATCTTCTTTATTTCACAAAATCTCGAATTTTCATTAATTTTGATATGCCCTAAATAAGCTACATTCCGTACTTGGGTATACAGATGCATTTTTCAAGCAAGGAATCTCGAATCTCTTTCTTGGATATACAGATGCATTGTTCAAGCAGCGAAACTGGGAAAAGCGACTGCGGACTTTGCGCGCACGCCTCGAGGAGCAGACCGAGAGAAGCAATCTTCTTTATTTCACAAAATCTCGAATTTTCATTAATTTTGATATGCCCTAAATAAGCTACATTCCGTACTTGGGTATACAGATGCATTTTTCAAGCAAGGAATCTCGAATCTCTTTCTTGGATATACAGATGCATTGTTCAAGCAGCGAAACTGGGAAAAGCGACTGCGGACTTTGCGCGCACGCCTCGAGGAGCAGACCGAGAGAAGCAATCTTCTTTATTTCACAAAATCTCGAATTTTCATTAATTTTGATATGCCCTAAATAAGCTACATTCCGTACTTGGGTATACAGATGCATTTTTCAAGCAAGGAATCTCGAATCTCTTTCTTGGATATACAGATGCATTGTTCAAGCAGCGAAACTGGGAAACAGCGACTGCGGACTTTGCGCGCACGCCTCGAGGAGCAGACCGAGAGAAGCAATCTTCTTTATTTCACAAAATCTCGAATTTTCATTAATTTTGATATGCCCTAAATAAGCTACATTCCGTACTTGGGTATACAGATGCATTTTTCAAGCAAGGAATCTCGAATCTCTTTCTTGGATATACAGATGCATTGTTCAAGCAGCGAAACTGGGAAAAGCGACTGCGGACTTTGCGCGCACGCCTCGAGGAGCAGACCGAGAGAAGCAATCTTCTTTATTTCACAAAATCTCGAATTTTCATTAATTTTGATATGCCCTAAATAAGCTACATTCCGTACTTGGGTATACAGATGCATTTTTCAAGCAAGGAATCTCGAATCTCTTTCTTGGATATACAGATGCATTGTTCAAGCAGCGAAACTGGGAAAAGCGACTGCGGACTTTGCGCGCACGCCTCGAGGAGCAGACCGAGAGAAGCAATCTTCTTTATTTCACAAAATCTCGAATTTTCATTAATTTTGATATGCCCTAAATAAGCTACATTCCGTACTTGGGTATACAGATGCATTTTTCAAGCAAGGAATCTCGAATCTCTTTCTTGGATATACAGATGCATTGTTCAAGCAGCGAAACTGGGAAAAGCGACTGCGGACTTTGCGCGCACGCCTCGAGGAGCAGACCGAGAGAAGCAATCTTCTTTATTTCACAAAATCTCGAATTTTCATTAATTTTGATATGCCCTAAATAAGCTACATTCCGTACTTGGGTATACAGATGCATTTTTCAAGCAAGGAATCTCGAATCTCTTTCTTGGATATACAGATGCATTGTTCAAGCAGCGAAACTGGGAAAAGCGACTGCGGACTTTGCGCGCACGCCTCGAGGAGCAGACCGAGAGAAGCAATCTTCTTTATTTCACAAAATCTCGAATTTTCATTAATTTTGATATGCCCTAAATAAGCTACATTCCGTACTTGGGTATACAGATGCATTTTTCAAGCAAGGAATCTCGAATCTCTTTCTTGGATATACAGATGCATTGTTCAAGCAGCGAAACTGGGAAAAGCGACTGCGGACTTTGCGCGCACGCCTCGAGGAGCAGACCGAGAGAAGCAATCTTCTTTATTTCACAAAATCTCGAATTTTCATTAATTTTGATATGCCCTAAATAAGCTACATTCCGTACTTGGGTATACAGATGCATTTTTCAAGCAAGGAATCTCGAATCTCTTTCTTGGATATACAGATGCATTGTTCAAGCAGCGAAACTGGGAAAAGCGACTGCGGACTTTGCGCGCACGCCTCGAGGAGCAGACCGAGAGAAGCAATCTTCTTTATTTCACAAAATCTCGAATTTTCATTAATTTTGATATGCCCTAAATAAGCTACATTCCGTACTTGGGTATACAGATGCATTTTTCAAGCAAGGAATCTCGAATCTCTTTCTTGGATATACAGATGCATTGTTCAAGCAGCGAAACTGGGAAAAGCGACTGCGGACTTTGCGCGCACGCCTCGAGGAGCAGACCGAGAGAAGCAATCTTCTTTATTTCACAAAATCTCGAATTTTCATTAATTTTGATATGCCCTAAATAAGCTACATTCCGTACTTGGGTATACAGATGCATTTTTCAAGCAAGGAATCTCGAATCTCTTTCTTGGATATACAGATGCATTGTTCAAGCAGCGAAACTGGGAAAAGCGACTGCGGACTTTGCGCGCACGCCTCGAGGAGCAGACCGAGAGAAGCAATCTTCTTTATTTCACAAAATCTCGAATTTTCATTAATTTTGATATGCCCTAAATAAGCTACATTCCGTACTTGGGTATACAGATGCATTTTTCAAGCAAGGAATCTCGAATCTCTTTCTTGGATATACAGATGCATTGTTCAAGCAGCGAAACTGGGAAAAGCGACTGCGGACTTTGCGCGCACGCCTCGAGGAGCAGACCGAGAGAAGCAATCTTCTTTATTTCACAAAATCTCGAATTTTCATTAATTTTGATATGCCCTAAATAAGCTACATTCCGTACTTGGGTATACAGATGCATTTTTCAAGCAAGGAATCTCGAATCTCTTTCTTGGATATACAGATGCATTGTTCAAGCAGCGAAACTGGGAAAAGCGACTGCGGACTTTGCGCGCACGCCTCGAGGAGCAGACCGAGAGAAGCAATCTTCTTTATTTCACAAAATCTCGAATTTTCATTAATTTTGATATGCCCTAAATAAGCTACATTCCGTACTTGGGTATACAGATGCATTTTTCAAGCAAGGAATCTCGAATCTCTTTCTTGGATATACAGATGCATTGTTCAAGCAGCGAAACTGGGAAAAGCGACTGCGGACTTTGCGCGCACGCCTCGAGGAGCAGACCGAGAGAAGCAATCTTCTTTATTTCACAAAATCTCGAATTTTCATTAATTTTGATATGCCCTAAATAAGCTACATTCCGTACTTGGGTATACAGATGCATTTTTCAAGCAAGGAATCTCGAATCTCTTTCTTGGATATACAGATGCATTGTTCAAGCAGCGAAACTGGGAAAAGCGACTGCGGACTTTGCGCGCACGCCTCGAGGAGCAGACCGAGAGAAGCAATCTTCTTTATTTCACAAAATCTCGAATTTTCATTAATTTTGATATGCCCTAAATAAGCTACATTCCGTACTTGGGTATACAGATGCATTTTTCAAGCAAGGAATCTCGAATCTCTTTCTTGGATATACAGATGCATTGTTCAAGCAGCGAAACTGGGAAAAGCGACTGCGGACTTTGCGCGCACGCCTCGAGGAGCAGACCGAGAGAAGCAATCTTCTTTATTTCACAAAATCTCGAATTTTCATTAATTTTGATATGCCCTAAATAAGCTACATTCCGTACTTGGGTATACAGATGCATTTTTCAAGCAAGGAATCTCGAATCTCTTTCTTGGATATACAGATGCATTGTTCAAGCAGCGAAACTGGGAAAAGCGACTGCGGACTTTGCGCGCACGCCTCGAGGAGCAGACCGAGAGAAGCAATCTTCTTTATTTCACAAAATCTCGAATTTTCATTAATTTTGATATGCCCTAAATAAGCTACATTCCGTACTTGGGTATACAGATGCATTTTTCAAGCAAGGAATCTCGAATCTCTTTCTTGGATATACAGATGCATTGTTCAAGCAGCGAAACTGGGAAAAGCGACTGCGGACTTTGCGCGCACGCCTCGAGGAGCAGACCGAGAGAAGCAATCTTCTTTATTTCACAAAATCTCGAATTTTCATTAATTTTGATATGCCCTAAATAAGCTACATTCCGTACTTGGGTATACAGATGCATTTTTCAAGCAAGGAATCTCGAATCTCTTTCTTGGATATACAGATGCATTGTTCAAGCAGCGAAACTGGGAAAAGCGACTGCGGACTTTGCGCGCACGCCTCGAGGAGCAGACCGAGAGAAGCAATCTTCTTTATTTCACAAAATCTCGAATTTTCATTAATTTTGATATGCCCTAAATAAGCTACATTCCGTACTTGGGTATACAGATGCATTTTTCAAGCAAGGAATCTCGAATCTCTTTCTTGGATATACAGATGCATTGTTCAAGCAGCGAAACTGGGAAAAGCGACTGCGGACTTTGCGCGCACGCCTCGAGGAGCAGACCGAGAGAAGCAATCTTCTTTATTTCACAAAATCTCGAATTTTCATTAATTTTGATATGCCCTAAATAAGCTACATTCCGTACTTGGGTATACAGATGCATTTTTCAAGCAAGGAATCTCGAATCTCTTTCTTGGATATACAGATGCATTGTTCAAGCAGCGAAACTGGGAAAAGCGACTGCGGACTTTGCGCGCACGCCTCGAGGAGCAGACCGAGAGAAGCAATCTTCTTTATTTCACAAAATCTCGAATTTTCATTAATTTTGATATGCCCTAAATAAGCTACATTCCGTACTTGGGTATACAGATGCATTTTTCAAGCAAGGAATCTCGAATCTCTTTCTTGGATATACAGATGCATTGTTCAAGCAGCGAAACTGGGAAAAGCGACTGCGGACTTTGCGCGCACGCCTCGAGGAGCAGACCGAGAGAAGCAATCTTCTTTATTTCACAAAATCTCGAATTTTCATTAATTTTGATATGCCCTAAATAAGCTACATTCCGTACTTGGGTATACAGATGCATTTTTCAAGCAAGGAATCTCGAATCTCTTTCTTGGATATACAGATGCATTGTTCAAGCAGCGAAACTGGGAAAAGCGACTGCGGACTTTGCGCGCACGCCTCGAGGAGCAGACCGAGAGAAGCAATCTTCTTTATTTCACAAAATCTCGAATTTTCATTAATTTTGATATGCCCTAAATAAGCTACATTCCGTACTTGGGTATACAGATGCATTTTTCAAGCAAGGAATCTCGAATCTCTTTCTTGGATATACAGATGCATTGTTCAAGCAGCGAAACTGGGAAAAGCGACTGCGGACTTTGCGCGCACGCCTCGAGGAGCAGACCGAGAGAAGCAATCTTCTTTATTTCACAAAATCTCGAATTTTCATTAATTTTGATATGCCCTAAATAAGCTACATTCCGTACTTGGGTATACAGATGCATTTTTCAAGCAAGGAATCTCGAATCTCTTTCTTGGATATACAGATGCATTGTTCAAGCAGCGAAACTGGGAAAAGCGACTGCGGACTTTGCGCGCACGCCTCGAGGAGCAGACCGAGAGAAGCAATCTTCTTTATTTCACAAAATCTCGAATTTTCATTAATTTTGATATGCCCTAAATAAGCTACATTCCGTACTTGGGTATACAGATGCATTTTTCAAGCAAGGAATCTCGAATCTCTTTCTTGGATATACAGATGCATTGTTCAAGCAGCGAAACTGGGAAAAGCGACTGCGGACTTTGCGCGCACGCCTCGAGGAGCAGACCGAGAGAAGCAATCTTCTTTATTTCACAAAATCTCGAATTTTCATTAATTTTGATATGCCCTAAATAAGCTACATTCCGTACTTGGGTATACAGATGCATTTTTCAAGCAAGGAATCTCGAATCTCTTTCTTGGATATACAGATGCATTGTTCAAGCAGCGAAACTGGGAAAAGCGACTGCGGACTTTGCGCGCACGCCTCGAGGAGCAGACCGAGAGAAGCAATCTTCTTTATTTCACAAAATCTCGAATTTTCATTAATTTTGATATGCCCTAAATAAGCTACATTCCGTACTTGGGTATACAGATGCATTTTTCAAGCAAGGAATCTCGAATCTCTTTCTTGGATATACAGATGCATTGTTCAAGCAGCGAAACTGGGAAAAGCGACTGCGGACTTTGCGCGCACGCCTCGAGGAGCAGACCGAGAGAAGCAATCTTCTTTATTTCACAAAATCTCGAATTTTCATTAATTTTGATATGCCCTAAATAAGCTACATTCCGTACTTGGGTATACAGATGCATTTTTCAAGCAAGGAATCTCGAATCTCTTTCTTGGATATACAGATGCATTGTTCAAGCAGCGAAACTGGGAAAAGCGACTGCGGACTTTGCGCGCACGCCTCGAGGAGCAGACCGAGAGAAGCAATCTTCTTTATTTCACAAAATCTCGAATTTTCATTAATTTTGATATGCCCTAAATAAGCTACATTCCGTACTTGGGTATACAGATGCATTTTTCAAGCAAGGAATCTCGAATCTCTTTCTTGGATATACAGATGCATTGTTCAAGCAGCGAAACTGGGAAAAGCGACTGCGGACTTTGCGCGCACGCCTCGAGGAGCAGACCGAGAGAAGCAATCTTCTTTATTTCACAAAATCTCGAATTTTCATTAATTTTGATATGCCCTAAATAAGCTACATTCCGTACTTGGGTATACAGATGCATTTTTCAAGCAAGGAATCTCGAATCTCTTTCTTGGATATACAGATGCATTGTTCAAGCAGCGAAACTGGGAAAAGCGACTGCGGACTTTGCGCGCACGCCTCGAGGAGCAGACCGAGAGAAGCAATCTTCTTTATTTCACAAAATCTCGAATTTTCATTAATTTTGATATGCCCTAAATAAGCTACATTCCGTACTTGGGTATACAGATGCATTTTTCAAGCAAGGAATCTCGAATCTCTTTCTTGGATATACAGATGCATTGTTCAAGCAGCGAAACTGGGAAAAGCGACTGCGGACTTTGCGCGCACGCCTCGAGGAGCAGACCGAGAGAAGCAATCTTCTTTATTTCACAAAATCTCGAATTTTCATTAATTTTGATATGCCCTAAATAAGCTACATTCCGTACTTGGGTATACAGATGCATTTTTCAAGCAAGGAATCTCGAATCTCTTTCTTGGATATACAGATGCATTGTTCAAGCAGCGAAACTGGGAAAAGCGACTGCGGACTTTGCGCGCACGCCTCGAGGAGCAGACCGAGAGAAGCAATCTTCTTTATTTCACAAAATCTCGAATTTTCATTAATTTTGATATGCCCTAAATAAGCTACATTCCGTACTTGGGTATACAGATGCATTTTTCAAGCAAGGAATCTCGAATCTCTTTCTTGGATATACAGATGCATTGTTCAAGCAGCGAAACTGGGAAAAGCGACTGCGGACTTTGCGCGCACGCCTCGAGGAGCAGACCGAGAGAAGCAATCTTCTTTATTTCACAAAATCTCGAATTTTCATTAATTTTGATATGCCCTAAATAAGCTACATTCCGTACTTGGGTATACAGATGCATTTTTCAAGCAAGGAATCTCGAATCTCTTTCTTGGATATACAGATGCATTGTTCAAGCAGCGAAACTGGGAAAAGCGACTGCGGACTTTGCGCGCACGCCTCGAGGAGCAGACCGAGAGAAGCAATCTTCTTTATTTCACAAAATCTCGAATTTTCATTAATTTTGATATGCCCTAAATAAGCTACATTCCGTACTTGGGTATACAGATGCATTTTTCAAGCAAGGAATCTCGAATCTCTTTCTTGGATATACAGATGCATTGTTCAAGCAGCGAAACTGGGAAAAGCGACTGCGGACTTTGCGCGCACGCCTCGAGGAGCAGACCGAGAGAAGCAATCTTCTTTATTTCACAAAATCTCGAATTTTCATTAATTTTGATATGCCCTAAATAAGCTACATTCCGTACTTGGGTATACAGATGCATTTTTCAAGCAAGGAATCTCGAATCTCTTTCTTGGATATACAGATGCATTGTTCAAGCAGCGAAACTGGGAAAAGCGACTGCGGACTTTGCGCGCACGCCTCGAGGAGCAGACCGAGAGAAGCAATCTTCTTTATTTCACAAAATCTCGAATTTTCATTAATTTTGATATGCCCTAAATAAGCTACATTCCGTACTTGGGTATACAGATGCATTTTTCAAGCAAGGAATCTCGAATCTCTTTCTTGGATATACAGATGCATTGTTCAAGCAGCGAAACTGGGAAAAGCGACTGCGGACTTTGCGCGCACGCCTCGAGGAGCAGACCGAGAGAAGCAATCTTCTTTATTTCACAAAATCTCGAATTTTCATTAATTTTGATATGCCCTAAATAAGCTACATTCCGTACTTGGGTATACAGATGCATTTTTCAAGCAAGGAATCTCGAATCTCTTTCTTGGATATACAGATGCATTGTTCAAGCAGCGAAACTGGGAAAAGCGACTGCGGACTTTGCGCGCACGCCTCGAGGAGCAGACCGAGAGAAGCAATCTTCTTTATTTCACAAAATCTCGAATTTTCATTAATTTTGATATGCCCTAAATAAGCTACATTCCGTACTTGGGTATACAGATGCATTTTTCAAGCAAGGAATCTCGAATCTCTTTCTTGGATATACAGATGCATTGTTCAAGCAGCGAAACTGGGAAAAGCGACTGCGGACTTTGCGCGCACGCCTCGAGGAGCAGACCGAGAGAAGCAATCTTCTTTATTTCACAAAATCTCGAATTTTCATTAATTTTGATATGCCCTAAATAAGCTACATTCCGTACTTGGGTATACAGATGCATTTTTCAAGCAAGGAATCTCGAATCTCTTTCTTGGATATACAGATGCATTGTTCAAGCAGCGAAACTGGGAAAAGCGACTGCGGACTTTGCGCGCACGCCTCGAGGAGCAGACCGAGAGAAGCAATCTTCTTTATTTCACAAAATCTCGAATTTTCATTAATTTTGATATGCCCTAAATAAGCTACATTCCGTACTTGGGTATACAGATGCATTTTTCAAGCAAGGAATCTCGAATCTCTTTCTTGGATATACAGATGCATTGTTCAAGCAGCGAAACTGGGAAAAGCGACTGCGGACTTTGCGCGCACGCCTCGAGGAGCAGACCGAGAGAAGCAATCTTCTTTATTTCACAAAATCTCGAATTTTCATTAATTTTGATATGCCCTAAATAAGCTACATTCCGTACTTGGGTATACAGATGCATTTTTCAAGCAAGGAATCTCGAATCTCTTTCTTGGATATACAGATGCATTGTTCAAGCAGCGAAACTGGGAAAAGCGACTGCGGACTTTGCGCGCACGCCTCGAGGAGCAGACCGAGAGAAGCAATCTTCTTTATTTCACAAAATCTCGAATTTTCATTAATTTTGATATGCCCTAAATAAGCTACATTCCGTACTTGGGTATACAGATGCATTTTTCAAGCAAGGAATCTCGAATCTCTTTCTTGGATATACAGATGCATTGTTCAAGCAGCGAAACTGGGAAAAGCGACTGCGGACTTTGCGCGCACGCCTCGAGGAGCAGACCGAGAGAAGCAATCTTCTTTATTTCACAAAATCTCGAATTTTCATTAATTTTGATATGCCCTAAATAAGCTACATTCCGTACTTGGGTATACAGATGCATTTTTCAAGCAAGGAATCTCGAATCTCTTTCTTGGATATACAGATGCATTGTTCAAGCAGCGAAACTGGGAAAAGCGACTGCGGACTTTGCGCGCACGCCTCGAGGAGCAGACCGAGAGAAGCAATCTTCTTTATTTCACAAAATCTCGAATTTTCATTAATTTTGATATGCCCTAAATAAGCTACATTCCGTACTTGGGTATACAGATGCATTTTTCAAGCAAGGAATCTCGAATCTCTTTCTTGGATATACAGATGCATTGTTCAAGCAGCGAAACTGGGAAAAGCGACTGCGGACTTTGCGCGCACGCCTCGAGGAGCAGACCGAGAGAAGCAATCTTCTTTATTTCACAAAATCTCGAATTTTCATTAATTTTGATATGCCCTAAATAAGCTACATTCCGTACTTGGGTATACAGATGCATTTTTCAAGCAAGGAATCTCGAATCTCTTTCTTGGATATACAGATGCATTGTTCAAGCAGCGAAACTGGGAAAAGCGACTGCGGACTTTGCGCGCACGCCTCGAGGAGCAGACCGAGAGAAGCAATCTTCTTTATTTCACAAAATCTCGAATTTTCATTAATTTTGATATGCCCTAAATAAGCTACATTCCGTACTTGGGTATACAGATGCATTTTTCAAGCAAGGAATCTCGAATCTCTTTCTTGGATATACAGATGCATTGTTCAAGCAGCGAAACTGGGAAAAGCGACTGCGGACTTTGCGCGCACGCCTCGAGGAGCAGACCGAGAGAAGCAATCTTCTTTATTTCACAAAATCTCGAATTTTCATTAATTTTGATATGCCCTAAATAAGCTACATTCCGTACTTGGGTATACAGATGCATTTTTCAAGCAAGGAATCTCGAATCTCTTTCTTGGATATACAGATGCATTGTTCAAGCAGCGAAACTGGGAAAAGCGACTGCGGACTTTGCGCGCACGCCTCGAGGAGCAGACCGAGAGAAGCAATCTTCTTTATTTCACAAAATCTCGAATTTTCATTAATTTTGATATGCCCTAAATAAGCTACATTCCGTACTTGGGTATACAGATGCATTTTTCAAGCAAGGAATCTCGAATCTCTTTCTTGGATATACAGATGCATTGTTCAAGCAGCGAAACTGGGAAAAGCGACTGCGGACTTTGCGCGCACGCCTCGAGGAGCAGACCGAGAGAAGCAATCTTCTTTATTTCACAAAATCTCGAATTTTCATTAATTTTGATATGCCCTAAATAAGCTACATTCCGTACTTGGGTATACAGATGCATTTTTCAAGCAAGGAATCTCGAATCTCTTTCTTGGATATACAGATGCATTGTTCAAGCAGCGAAACTGGGAAAAGCGACTGCGGACTTTGCGCGCACGCCTCGAGGAGCAGACCGAGAGAAGCAATCTTCTTTATTTCACAAAATCTCGAATTTTCATTAATTTTGATATGCCCTAAATAAGCTACATTCCGTACTTGGGTATACAGATGCATTTTTCAAGCAAGGAATCTCGAATCTCTTTCTTGGATATACAGATGCATTGTTCAAGCAGCGAAACTGGGAAAAGCGACTGCGGACTTTGCGCGCACGCCTCGAGGAGCAGACCGAGAGAAGCAATCTTCTTTATTTCACAAAATCTCGAATTTTCATTAATTTTGATATGCCCTAAATAAGCTACATTCCGTACTTGGGTATACAGATGCATTTTTCAAGCAAGGAATCTCGAATCTCTTTCTTGGATATACAGATGCATTGTTCAAGCAGCGAAACTGGGAAAAGCGACTGCGGACTTTGCGCGCACGCCTCGAGGAGCAGACCGAGAGAAGCAATCTTCTTTATTTCACAAAATCTCGAATTTTCATTAATTTTGATATGCCCTAAATAAGCTACATTCCGTACTTGGGTATACAGATGCATTTTTCAAGCAAGGAATCTCGAATCTCTTTCTTGGATATACAGATGCATTGTTCAAGCAGCGAAACTGGGAAAAGCGACTGCGGACTTTGCGCGCACGCCTCGAGGAGCAGACCGAGAGAAGCAATCTTCTTTATTTCACAAAATCTCGAATTTTCATTAATTTTGATATGCCCTAAATAAGCTACATTCCGTACTTGGGTATACAGATGCATTTTTCAAGCAAGGAATCTCGAATCTCTTTCTTGGATATACAGATGCATTGTTCAAGCAGCGAAACTGGGAAAAGCGACTGCGGACTTTGCGCGCACGCCTCGAGGAGCAGACCGAGAGAAGCAATCTTCTTTATTTCACAAAATCTCGAATTTTCATTAATTTTGATATGCCCTAAATAAGCTACATTCCGTACTTGGGTATACAGATGCATTTTTCAAGCAAGGAATCTCGAATCTCTTTCTTGGATATACAGATGCATTGTTCAAGCAGCGAAACTGGGAAAAGCGACTGCGGACTTTGCGCGCACGCCTCGAGGAGCAGACCGAGAGAAGCAATCTTCTTTATTTCACAAAATCTCGAATTTTCATTAATTTTGATATGCCCTAAATAAGCTACATTCCGTACTTGGGTATACAGATGCATTTTTCAAGCAAGGAATCTCGAATCTCTTTCTTGGATATACAGATGCATTGTTCAAGCAGCGAAACTGGGAAAAGCGACTGCGGACTTTGCGCGCACGCCTCGAGGAGCAGACCGAGAGAAGCAATCTTCTTTATTTCACAAAATCTCGAATTTTCATTAATTTTGATATGCCCTAAATAAGCTACATTCCGTACTTGGGTATACAGATGCATTTTTCAAGCAAGGAATCTCGAATCTCTTTCTTGGATATACAGATGCATTGTTCAAGCAGCGAAACTGGGAAAAGCGACTGCGGACTTTGCGCGCACGCCTCGAGGAGCAGACCGAGAGAAGCAATCTTCTTTATTTCACAAAATCTCGAATTTTCATTAATTTTGATATGCCCTAAATAAGCTACATTCCGTACTTGGGTATACAGATGCATTTTTCAAGCAAGGAATCTCGAATCTCTTTCTTGGATATACAGATGCATTGTTCAAGCAGCGAAACTGGGAAAAGCGACTGCGGACTTTGCGCGCACGCCTCGAGGAGCAGACCGA
This sequence comes from Amaurobius ferox, assembly GCA_951213105.1. Classification (NCBI taxonomy): domain Eukaryota; kingdom Metazoa; phylum Arthropoda; class Arachnida; order Araneae; family Amaurobiidae; genus Amaurobius; species Amaurobius ferox. Next base: position 14,742 of record CATNUR010000183.1, on the reverse strand, counting down.
GAGAAGCAATCTTCTTTATTTCACAAAATCTCGAATTTTCATTAATTTTGATATGCCCTAAATAAGCTACATTCCGTACTTGGGTATACAGATGCATTTTTCAAGCAAGGAATCTCGAATCTCTTTCTTGGATATACAGATGCATTGTTCAAGCAGCGAAACTGGGAAAAGCGACTGCGGACTTTGCGCGCACGCCTCGAGGAGCAGACCGAGAGAAGCAATCTTCTTTATTTCACAAAATCTCGAATTTTCATTAATTTTGATATGCCCTAAATAAGCTACATTCCGTACTTGGGTATACAGATGCATTTTTCAAGCAAGGAATCTCGAATCTCTTTCTTGGATATACAGATGCATTGTTCAAGCAGCGAAACTGGGAAAAGCGACTGCGGACTTTGCGCGCACGCCTCGAGGAGCAGACCGAGAGAAGCAATCTTCTTTATTTCACAAAATCTCGAATTTTCATTAATTTTGATATGCCCTAAATAAGCTACATTCCGTACTTGGGTATACAGATGCATTTTTCAAGCAAGGAATCTCGAATCTCTTTCTTGGATATACAGATGCATTGTTCAAGCAGCGAAACTGGGAAAAGCGACTGCGGACTTTGCGCGCACGCCTCGAGGAGCAGACCGAGAGAAGCAATCTTCTTTATTTCACAAAATCTCGAATTTTCATTAATTTTGATATGCCCTAAATAAGCTACATTCCGTACTTGGGTATACAGATGCATTTTTCAAGCAAGGAATCTCGAATCTCTTTCTTGGATATACAGATGCATTGTTCAAGCAGCGAAACTGGGAAAAGCGACTGCGGACTTTGCGCGCACGCCTCGAGGAGCAGACCGAGAGAAGCAATCTTCTTTATTTCACAAAATCTCGAATTTTCATTAATTTTGATATGCCCTAAATAAGCTACATTCCGTACTTGGGTATACAGATGCATTTTTCAAGCAAGGAATCTCGAATCTCTTTCTTGGATATACAGATGCATTGTTCAAGCAGCGAAACTGGGAAAAGCGACTGCGGACTTTGCGCGCACGCCTCGAGGAGCAGACCGAGAGAAGCAATCTTCTTTATTTCACAAAATCTCGAATTTTCATTAATTTTGATATGCCCTAAATAAGCTACATTCCGTACTTGGGTATACAGATGCATTTTTCAAGCAAGGAATCTCGAATCTCTTTCTTGGATATACAGATGCATTGTTCAAGCAGCGAAACTGGGAAAAGCGACTGCGGACTTTGCGCGCACGCCTCGAGGAGCAGACCGAGAGAAGCAATCTTCTTTATTTCACAAAATCTCGAATTTTCATTAATTTTGATATGCCCTAAATAAGCTACATTCCGTACTTGGGTATACAGATGCATTTTTCAAGCAAGGAATCTCGAATCTCTTTCTTGGATATACAGATGCATTGTTCAAGCAGCGAAACTGGGAAAAGCGACTGCGGACTTTGCGCGCACGCCTCGAGGAGCAGACCGAGAGAAGCAATCTTCTTTATTTCACAAAATCTCGAATTTTCATTAATTTTGATATGCCCTAAATAAGCTACATTCCGTACTTGGGTATACAGATGCATTTTTCAAGCAAGGAATCTCGAATCTCTTTCTTGGATATACAGATGCATTGTTCAAGCAGCGAAACTGGGAAAAGCGACTGCGGACTTTGCGCGCACGCCTCGAGGAGCAGACCGAGAGAAGCAATCTTCTTTATTTCACAAAATCTCGAATTTTCATTAATTTTGATATGCCCTAAATAAGCTACATTCCGTACTTGGGTATACAGATGCATTTTTCAAGCAAGGAATCTCGAATCTCTTTCTTGGATATACAGATGCATTGTTCAAGCAGCGAAACTGGGAAAAGCGACTGCGGACTTTGCGCGCACGCCTCGAGGAGCAGACCGAGAGAAGCAATCTTCTTTATTTCACAAAATCTCGAATTTTCATTAATTTTGATATGCCCTAAATAAGCTACATTCCGTACTTGGGTATACAGATGCATTTTTCAAGCAAGGAATCTCGAATCTCTTTCTTGGATATACAGATGCATTGTTCAAGCAGCGAAACTGGGAAAAGCGACTGCGGACTTTGCGCGCACGCCTCGAGGAGCAGACCGAGAGAAGCAATCTTCTTTATTTCACAAAATCTCGAATTTTCATTAATTTTGATATGCCCTAAATAAGCTACATTCCGTACTTGGGTATACAGATGCATTTTTCAAGCAAGGAATCTCGAATCTCTTTCTTGGATATACAGATGCATTGTTCAAGCAGCGAAACTGGGAAAAGCGACTGCGGACTTTGCGCGCACGCCTCGAGGAGCAGACCGAGAGAAGCAATCTTCTTTATTTCACAAAATCTCGAATTTTCATTAATTTTGATATGCCCTAAATAAGCTACATTCCGTACTTGGGTATACAGATGCATTTTTCAAGCAAGGAATCTCGAATCTCTTTCTTGGATATACAGATGCATTGTTCAAGCAGCGAAACTGGGAAAAGCGACTGCGGACTTTGCGCGCACGCCTCGAGGAGCAGACCGAGAGAAGCAATCTTCTTTATTTCACAAAATCTCGAATTTTCATTAATTTTGATATGCCCTAAATAAGCTACATTCCGTACTTGGGTATACAGATGCATTTTTCAAGCAAGGAATCTCGAATCTCTTTCTTGGATATACAGATGCATTGTTCAAGCAGCGAAACTGGGAAAAGCGACTGCGGACTTTGCGCGCACGCCTCGAGGAGCAGACCGAGAGAAGCAATCGTTCTTTATTTCACAAAATCTCGAATTTTCATTAATTTTGATATGCCCTAAATAAGCTACATTCCGTACTTGGGTATACAGATGCATTTTTCAAGCAAGGAATCTCGAATCTCTTTCTTGGATATACAGATGCATTGTTCAAGCAGCGAAACTGGGAAAAGCGACTGCGGACTTTGCGCGCACGCCTCGAGGAGCAGACCGAGAGAAGCAATCTTCTTTATTTCACAAAATCTCGAATTTTCATTAATTTTGATATGCCCTAAATAAGCTACATTCCGTACTTGGGTATACAGATGCATTTTTCAAGCAAGGAATCTCGAATCTCTTTCTTGGATATACAGATGCATTGTTCAAGCAGCGAAACTGGGAAAAGCGACTGCGGACTTTGCGCGCACGCCTCGAGGAGCAGACCGAGAGAAGCAATCTTCTTTATTTCACAAAATCTCGAATTTTCATTAATTTTGATATGCCCTAAATAAGCTACATTCCGTACTTGGGTATACAGATGCATTTTTCAAGCAAGGAATCTCGAATCTCTTTCTTGGATATACAGATGCATTGTTCAAGCAGCGAAACTGGGAAAAGCGACTGCGGACTTTGCGCGCACGCCTCGAGGAGCAGACCGAGAGAAGCAATCTTCTTTATTTCACAAAATCTCGAATTTTCATTAATTTTGATATGCCCTAAATAAGCTACATTCCGTACTTGGGTATACAGATGCATTTTTCAAGCAAGGAATCTCGAATCTCTTTCTTGGATATACAGATGCATTGTTCAAGCAGCGAAACTGGGAAAAGCGACTGCGGACTTTGCGCGCACGCCTCGAGGAGCAGACCGAGAGAAGCAATCTTCTTTATTTCACAAAATCTCGAATTTTCATTAATTTTGATATGCCCTAAATAAGCTACATTCCGTACTTGGGTATACAGATGCATTTTTCAAGCAAGGAATCTCGAATCTCTTTCTTGGATATACAGATGCATTGTTCAAGCAGCGAAACTGGGAAAAGCGACTGCGGACTTTGCGCGCACGCCTCGAGGAGCAGACCGAGAGAAGCAATCTTCTTTATTTCACAAAATCTCGAATTTTCATTAATTTTGATATGCCCTAAATAAGCTACATTCCGTACTTGGGTATACAGATGCATTTTTCAAGCAAGGAATCTCGAATCTCTTTCTTGGATATACAGATGCATTGTTCAAGCAGCGAAACTGGGAAAAGCGACTGCGGACTTTGCGCGCACGCCTCGAGGAGCAGACCGAGAGAAGCAATCTTCTTTATTTCACAAAATCTCGAATTTTCATTAATTTTGATATGCCCTAAATAAGCTACATTCCGTACTTGGGTATACAGATGCATTTTTCAAGCAAGGAATCTCGAATCTCTTTCTTGGATATACAGATGCATTGTTCAAGCAGCGAAACTGGGAAAAGCGACTGCGGACTTTGCGCGCACGCCTCGAGGAGCAGACCGAGAGAAGCAATCTTCTTTATTTCACAAAATCTCGAATTTTCATTAATTTTGATATGCCCTAAATAAGCTACATTCCGTACTTGGGTATACAGATGCATTTTTCAAGCAAGGAATCTCGAATCTCTTTCTTGGATATACAGATGCATTGTTCAAGCAGCGAAACTGGGAAAAGCGACTGCGGACTTTGCGCGCACGCCTCGAGGAGCAGACCGAGAGAAGCAATCTTCTTTATTTCACAAAATCTCGAATTTTCATTAATTTTGATATGCCCTAAATAAGCTACATTCCGTACTTGGGTATACAGATGCATTTTTCAAGCAAGGAATCTCGAATCTCTTTCTTGGATATACAGATGCATTGTTCAAGCAGCGAAACTGGGAAAAGCGACTGCGGACTTTGCGCGCACGCCTCGAGGAGCAGACCGAGAGAAGCAATCTTCTTTATTTCACAAAATCTCGAATTTTCATTAATTTTGATATGCCCTAAATAAGCTACATTCCGTACTTGGGTATACAGATGCATTTTTCAAGCAAGGAATCTCGAATCTCTTTCTTGGATATACAGATGCATTGTTCAAGCAGCGAAACTGGGAAAAGCGACTGCGGACTTTGCGCGCACGCCTCGAGGAGCAGACCGAGAGAAGCAATCTTCTTTATTTCACAAAATCTCGAATTTTCATTAATTTTGATATGCCCTAAATAAGCTACATTCCGTACTTGGGTATACAGATGCATTTTTCAAGCAAGGAATCTCGAATCTCTTTCTTGGATATACAGATGCATTGTTCAAGCAGCGAAACTGGGAAAAGCGACTGCGGACTTTGCGCGCACGCCTCGAGGAGCAGACCGAGAGAAGCAATCTTCTTTATTTCACAAAATCTCGAATTTTCATTAATTTTGATATGCCCTAAATAAGCTACATTCCGTACTTGGGTATACAGATGCATTTTTCAAGCAAGGAATCTCGAATCTCTTTCTTGGATATACAGATGCATTGTTCAAGCAGCGAAACTGGGAAAAGCGACTGCGGACTTTGCGCGCACGCCTCGAGGAGCAGACCGAGAGAAGCAATCTTCTTTATTTCACAAAATCTCGAATTTTCATTAATTTTGATATGCCCTAAATAAGCTACATTCCGTACTTGGGTATACAGATGCATTTTTCAAGCAAGGAATCTCGAATCTCTTTCTTGGATATACAGATGCATTGTTCAAGCAGCGAAACTGGGAAAAGCGACTGCGGACTTTGCGCGCACGCCTCGAGGAGCAGACCGAGAGAAGCAATCTTCTTTATTTCACAAAATCTCGAATTTTCATTAATTTTGATATGCCCTAAATAAGCTACATTCCGTACTTGGGTATACAGATGCATTTTTCAAGCAAGGAATCTCGAATCTCTTTCTTGGATATACAGATGCATTGTTCAAGCAGCGAAACTGGGAAAAGCGACTGCGGACTTTGCGCGCACGCCTCGAGGAGCAGACCGAGAGAAGCAATCTTCTTTATTTCACAAAATCTCGAATTTTCATTAATTTTGATATGCCCTAAATAAGCTACATTCCGTACTTGGGTATACAGATGCATTTTTCAAGCAAGGAATCTCGAATCTCTTTCTTGGATATACAGATGCATTGTTCAAGCAGCGAAACTGGGAAAAGCGACTGCGGACTTTGCGCGCACGCCTCGAGGAGCAGACCGAGAGAAGCAATCTTCTTTATTTCACAAAATCTCGAATTTTCATTAATTTTGATATGCCCTAAATAAGCTACATTCCGTACTTGGGTATACAGATGCATTTTTCAAGCAAGGAATCTCGAATCTCTTTCTTGGATATACAGATGCATTGTTCAAGCAGCGAAACTGGGAAAAGCGACTGCGGACTTTGCGCGCACGCCTCGAGGAGCAGACCGAGAGAAGCAATCTTCTTTATTTCACAAAATCTCGAATTTTCATTAATTTTGATATGCCCTAAATAAGCTACATTCCGTACTTGGGTATACAGATGCATTTTTCAAGCAAGGAATCTCGAATCTCTTTCTTGGATATACAGATGCATTGTTCAAGCAGCGAAACTGGGAAAAGCGACTGCGGACTTTGCGCGCACGCCTCGAGGAGCAGACCGAGAGAAGCAATCTTCTTTATTTCACAAAATCTCGAATTTTCATTAATTTTGATATGCCCTAAATAAGCTACATTCCGTACTTGGGTATACAGATGCATTTTTCAAGCAAGGAATCTCGAATCTCTTTCTTGGATATACAGATGCATTGTTCAAGCAGCGAAACTGGGAAAAGCGACTGCGGACTTTGCGCGCACGCCTCGAGGAGCAGACCGAGAGAAGCAATCTTCTTTATTTCACAAAATCTCGAATTTTCATTAATTTTGATATGCCCTAAATAAGCTACATTCCGTACTTGGGTATACAGATGCATTTTTCAAGCAAGGAATCTCGAATCTCTTTCTTGGATATACAGATGCATTGTTCAAGCAGCGAAACTGGGAAAAGCGACTGCGGACTTTGCGCGCACGCCTCGAGGAGCAGACCGAGAGAAGCAATCTTCTTTATTTCACAAAATCTCGAATTTTCATTAATTTTGATATGCCCTAAATAAGCTACATTCCGTACTTGGGTATACAGATGCATTTTTCAAGCAAGGAATCTCGAATCTCTTTCTTGGATATACAGATGCATTGTTCAAGCAGCGAAACTGGGAAAAGCGACTGCGGACTTTGCGCGCACGCCTCGAGGAGCAGACCGAGAGAAGCAATCTTCTTTATTTCACAAAATCTCGAATTTTCATTAATTTTGATATGCCCTAAATAAGCTACATTCCGTACTTGGGTATACAGATGCATTTTTCAAGCAAGGAATCTCGAATCTCTTTCTTGGATATACAGATGCATTGTTCAAGCAGCGAAACTGGGAAAAGCGACTGCGGACTTTGCGCGCACGCCTCGAGGAGCAGACCGAGAGAAGCAATCTTCTTTATTTCACAAAATCTCGAATTTTCATTAATTTTGATATGCCCTAAATAAGCTACATTCCGTACTTGGGTATACAGATGCATTTTTCAAGCAAGGAATCTCGAATCTCTTTCTTGGATATACAGATGCATTGTTCAAGCAGCGAAACTGGGAAAAGCGACTGCGGACTTTGCGCGCACGCCTCGAGGAGCAGACCGAGAGAAGCAATCTTCTTTATTTCACAAAATCTCGAATTTTCATTAATTTTGATATGCCCTAAATAAGCTACATTCCGTACTTGGGTATACAGATGCATTTTTCAAGCAAGGAATCTCGAATCTCTTTCTTGGATATACAGATGCATTGTTCAAGCAGCGAAACTGGGAAAAGCGACTGCGGACTTTGCGCGCACGCCTCGAGGAGCAGACCGAGAGAAGCAATCTTCTTTATTTCACAAAATCTCGAATTTTCATTAATTTTGATATGCCCTAAATAAGCTACATTCCGTACTTGGGTATACAGATGCATTTTTCAAGCAAGGAATCTCGAATCTCTTTCTTGGATATACAGATGCATTGTTCAAGCAGCGAAACTGGGAAAAGCGACTGCGGACTTTGCGCGCACGCCTCGAGGAGCAGACCGAGAGAAGCAATCTTCTTTATTTCACAAAATCTCGAATTTTCATTAATTTTGATATGCCCTAAATAAGCTACATTCCGTACTTGGGTATACAGATGCATTTTTCAAGCAAGGAATCTCGAATCTCTTTCTTGGATATACAGATGCATTGTTCAAGCAGCGAAACTGGGAAAAGCGACTGCGGACTTTGCGCGCACGCCTCGAGGAGCAGACCGAGAGAAGCAATCTTCTTTATTTCACAAAATCTCGAATTTTCATTAATTTTGATATGCCCTAAATAAGCTACATTCCGTACTTGGGTATACAGATGCATTTTTCAAGCAAGGAATCTCGAATCTCTTTCTTGGATATACAGATGCATTGTTCAAGCAGCGAAACTGGGAAAAGCGACTGCGGACTTTGCGCGCACGCCTCGAGGAGCAGACCGAGAGAAGCAATCTTCTTTATTTCACAAAATCTCGAATTTTCATTAATTTTGATATGCCCTAAATAAGCTACATTCCGTACTTGGGTATACAGATGCATTTTTCAAGCAAGGAATCTCGAATCTCTTTCTTGGATATACAGATGCATTGTTCAAGCAGCGAAACTGGGAAAAGCGACTGCGGACTTTGCGCGCACGCCTCGAGGAGCAGACCGAGAGAAGCAATCTTCTTTATTTCACAAAATCTCGAATTTTCATTAATTTTGATATGCCCTAAATAAGCTACATTCCGTACTTGGGTATACAGATGCATTTTTCAAGCAAGGAATCTCGAATCTCTTTCTTGGATATACAGATGCATTGTTCAAGCAGCGAAACTGGGAAAAGCGACTGCGGACTTTGCGCGCACGCCTCGAGGAGCAGACCGAGAGAAGCAATCTTCTTTATTTCACAAAATCTCGAATTTTCATTAATTTTGATATGCCCTAAATAAGCTACATTCCGTACTTGGGTATACAGATGCATTTTTCAAGCAAGGAATCTCGAATCTCTTTCTTGGATATACAGATGCATTGTTCAAGCAGCGAAACTGGGAAAAGCGACTGCGGACTTTGCGCGCACGCCTCGAGGAGCAGACCGAGAGAAGCAATCTTCTTTATTTCACAAAATCTCGAATTTTCATTAATTTTGATATGCCCTAAATAAGCTACATTCCGTACTTGGGTATACAGATGCATTTTTCAAGCAAGGAATCTCGAATCTCTTTCTTGGATATACAGATGCATTGTTCAAGCAGCGAAACTGGGAAAAGCGACTGCGGACTTTGCGCGCACGCCTCGAGGAGCAGACCGAGAGAAGCAATCTTCTTTATTTCACAAAATCTCGAATTTTCATTAATTTTGATATGCCCTAAATAAGCTACATTCCGTACTTGGGTATACAGATGCATTTTTCAAGCAAGGAATCTCGAATCTCTTTCTTGGATATACAGATGCATTGTTCAAGCAGCGAAACTGGGAAAAGCGACTGCGGACTTTGCGCGCACGCCTCGAGGAGCAGACCGAGAGAAGCAATCTTCTTTATTTCACAAAATCTCGAATTTTCATTAATTTTGATATGCCCTAAATAAGCTACATTCCGTACTTGGGTATACAGATGCATTTTTCAAGCAAGGAATCTCGAATCTCTTTCTTGGATATACAGATGCATTGTTCAAGCAGCGAAACTGGGAAAAGCGACTGCGGACTTTGCGCGCACGCCTCGAGGAGCAGACCGAGAGAAGCAATCTTCTTTATTTCACAAAATCTCGAATTTTCATTAATTTTGATATGCCCTAAATAAGCTACATTCCGTACTTGGGTATACAGATGCATTTTTCAAGCAAGGAATCTCGAATCTCTTTCTTGGATATACAGATGCATTGTTCAAGCAGCGAAACTGGGAAAAGCGACTGCGGACTTTGCGCGCACGCCTCGAGGAGCAGACCGAGAGAAGCAATCTTCTTTATTTCACAAAATCTCGAATTTTCATTAATTTTGATATGCCCTAAATAAGCTACATTCCGTACTTGGGTATACAGATGCATTTTTCAAGCAAGGAATCTCGAATCTCTTTCTTGGATATACAGATGCATTGTTCAAGCAGCGAAACTGGGAAAAGCGACTGCGGACTTTGCGCGCACGCCTCGAGGAGCAGACCGAGAGAAGCAATCTTCTTTATTTCACAAAATCTCGAATTTTCATTAATTTTGATATGCCCTAAATAAGCTACATTCCGTACTTGGGTATACAGATGCATTTTTCAAGCAAGGAATCTCGAATCTCTTTCTTGGATATACAGATGCATTGTTCAAGCAGCGAAACTGGGAAAAGCGACTGCGGACTTTGCGCGCACGCCTCGAGGAGCAGACCGAGAGAAGCAATCTTCTTTATTTCACAAAATCTCGAATTTTCATTAATTTTGATATGCCCTAAATAAGCTACATTCCGTACTTGGGTATACAGATGCATTTTTCAAGCAAGGAATCTCGAATCTCTTTCTTGGATATACAGATGCATTGTTCAAGCAGCGAAACTGGGAAAAGCGACTGCGGACTTTGCGCGCACGCCTCGAGGAGCAGACCGAGAGAAGCAATCTTCTTTATTTCACAAAATCTCGAATTTTCATTAATTTTGATATGCCCTAAATAAGCTACATTCCGTACTTGGGTATACAGATGCATTTTTCAAGCAAGGAATCTCGAATCTCTTTCTTGGATATACAGATGCATTGTTCAAGCAGCGAAACTGGGAAAAGCGACTGCGGACTTTGCGCGCACGCCTCGAGGAGCAGACCGAGAGAAGCAATCTTCTTTATTTCACAAAATCTCGAATTTTCATTAATTTTGATATGCCCTAAATAAGCTACATTCCGTACTTGGGTATACAGATGCATTTTTCAAGCAAGGAATCTCGAATCTCTTTCTTGGATATACAGATGCATTGTTCAAGCAGCGAAACTGGGAAAAGCGACTGCGGACTTTGCGCGCACGCCTCGAGGAGCAGACCGAGAGAAGCAATCTTCTTTATTTCACAAAATCTCGAATTTTCATTAATTTTGATATGCCCTAAATAAGCTACATTCCGTACTTGGGTATACAGATGCATTTTTCAAGCAAGGAATCTCGAATCTCTTTCTTGGATATACAGATGCATTGTTCAAGCAGCGAAACTGGGAAAAGCGACTGCGGACTTTGCGCGCACGCCTCGAGGAGCAGACCGAGAGAAGCAATCTTCTTTATTTCACAAAATCTCGAATTTTCATTAATTTTGATATGCCCTAAATAAGCTACATTCCGTACTTGGGTATACAGATGCATTTTTCAAGCAAGGAATCTCGAATCTCTTTCTTGGATATACAGATGCATTGTTCAAGCAGCGAAACTGGGAAAAGCGACTGCGGACTTTGCGCGCACGCCTCGAGGAGCAGACCGAGAGAAGCAATCTTCTTTATTTCACAAAATCTCGAATTTTCATTAATTTTGATATGCCCTAAATAAGCTACATTCCGTACTTGGGTATACAGATGCATTTTTCAAGCAAGGAATCTCGAATCTCTTTCTTGGATATACAGATGCATTGTTCAAGCAGCGAAACTGGGAAAAGCGACTGCGGACTTTGCGCGCACGCCTCGAGGAGCAGACCGAGAGAAGCAATCTTCTTTATTTCACAAAATCTCGAATTTTCATTAATTTTGATATGCCCTAAATAAGCTACATTCCGTACTTGGGTATACAGATGCATTTTTCAAGCAAGGAATCTCGAATCTCTTTCTTGGATATACAGATGCATTGTTCAAGCAGCGAAACTGGGAAAAGCGACTGCGGACTTTGCGCGCACGCCTCGAGGAGCAGACCGAGAGAAGCAATCTTCTTTATTTCACAAAATCTCGAATTTTCATTAATTTTGATATGCCCTAAATAAGCTACATTCCGTACTTGGGTATACAGATGCATTTTTCAAGCAAGGAATCTCGAATCTCTTTCTTGGATATACAGATGCATTGTTCAAGCAGCGAAACTGGGAAAAGCGACTGCGGACTTTGCGCGCACGCCTCGAGGAGCAGACCGAGAGAAGCAATCTTCTTTATTTCACAAAATCTCGAATTTTCATTAATTTTGATATGCCCTAAATAAGCTACATTCCGTACTTGGGTATACAGATGCATTTTTCAAGCAAGGAATCTCGAATCTCTTTCTTGGATATACAGATGCATTGTTCAAGCAGCGAAACTGGGAAAAGCGACTGCGGACTTTGCGCGCACGCCTCGAGGAGCAGACCGAGAGAAGCAATCTTCTTTATTTCACAAAATCTCGAATTTTCATTAATTTTGATATGCCCTAAATAAGCTACATTCCGTACTTGGGTATACAGATGCATTTTTCAAGCAAGGAATCTCGAATCTCTTTCTTGGATATACAGATGCATTGTTCAAGCAGCGAAACTGGGAAAAGCGACTGCGGACTTTGCGCGCACGCCTCGAGGAGCAGACCGAGAGAAGCAATCTTCTTTATTTCACAAAATCTCGAATTTTCATTAATTTTGATATGCCCTAAATAAGCTACATTCCGTACTTGGGTATACAGATGCATTTTTCAAGCAAGGAATCTCGAATCTCTTTCTTGGATATACAGATGCATTGTTCAAGCAGCGAAACTGGGAAAAGCGACTGCGGACTTTGCGCGCACGCCTCGAGGAGCAGACCGAGAGAAGCAATCTTCTTTATTTCACAAAATCTCGAATTTTCATTAATTTTGATATGCCCTAAATAAGCTACATTCCGTACTTGGGTATACAGATGCATTTTTCAAGCAAGGAATCTCGAATCTCTTTCTTGGATATACAGATGCATTGTTCAAGCAGCGAAACTGGGAAAAGCGACTGCGGACTTTGCGCGCACGCCTCGAGGAGCAGACCGAGAGAAGCAATCTTCTTTATTTCACAAAATCTCGAATTTTCATTAATTTTGATATGCCCTAAATAAGCTACATTCCGTACTTGGGTATACAGATGCATTTTTCAAGCAAGGAATCTCGAATCTCTTTCTTGGATATACAGATGCATTGTTCAAGCAGCGAAACTGGGAAAAGCGACTGCGGACTTTGCGCGCACGCCTCGAGGAGCAGACCGAGAGAAGCAATCTTCTTTATTTCACAAAATCTCGAATTTTCATTAATTTTGATATGCCCTAAATAAGCTACATTCCGTACTTGGGTATACAGATGCATTTTTCAAGCAAGGAATCTCGAATCTCTTTCTTGGATATACAGATGCATTGTTCAAGCAGCGAAACTGGGAAAAGCGACTGCGGACTTTGCGCGCACGCCTCGAGGAGCAGACCGAGAGAAGCAATCTTCTTTATTTCACAAAATCTCGAATTTTCATTAATTTTGATATGCCCTAAATAAGCTACATTCCGTACTTGGGTATACAGATGCATTTTTCAAGCAAGGAATCTCGAATCTCTTTCTTGGATATACAGATGCATTGTTCAAGCAGCGAAACTGGGAAAAGCGACTGCGGACTTTGCGCGCACGCCTCGAGGAGCAGACCGAGAGAAGCAATCTTCTTTATTTCACAAAATCTCGAATTTTCATTAATTTTGATATGCCCTAAATAAGCTACATTCCGTACTTGGGTATACAGATGCATTTTTCAAGCAAGGAATCTCGAATCTCTTTCTTGGATATACAGATGCATTGTTCAAGCAGCGAAACTGGGAAAAGCGACTGCGGACTTTGCGCGCACGCCTCGAGGAGCAGACCGAGAGAAGCAATCTTCTTTATTTCACAAAATCTCGAATTTTCATTAATTTTGATATGCCCTAAATAAGCTACATTCCGTACTTGGGTATACAGATGCATTTTTCAAGCAAGGAATCTCGAATCTCTTTCTTGGATATACAGATGCATTGTTCAAGCAGCGAAACTGGGAAAAGCGACTGCGGACTTTGCGCGCACGCCTCGAGGAGCAGACCGAGAGAAGCAATCTTCTTTATTTCACAAAATCTCGAATTTTCATTAATTTTGATATGCCCTAAATAAGCTACATTCCGTACTTGGGTATACAGATGCATTTTTCAAGCAAGGAATCTCGAATCTCTTTCTTGGATATACAGATGCATTGTTCAAGCAGCGAAACTGGGAAAAGCGACTGCGGACTTTGCGCGCACGCCTCGAGGAGCAGACCGAGAGAAGCAATCTTCTTTATTTCACAAAATCTCGAATTTTCATTAATTTTGATATGCCCTAAATAAGCTACATTCCGTACTTGGGTATACAGATGCATTTTTCAAGCAAGGAATCTCGAATCTCTTTCTTGGATATACAGATGCATTGTTCAAGCAGCGAAACTGGGAAAAGCGACTGCGGACTTTGCGCGCACGCCTCGAGGAGCAGACCGAGAGAAGCAATCTTCTTTATTTCACAAAATCTCGAATTTTCATTAATTTTGATATGCCCTAAATAAGCTACATTCCGTACTTGGGTATACAGATGCATTTTTCAAGCAAGGAATCTCGAATCTCTTTCTTGGATATACAGATGCATTGTTCAAGCAGCGAAACTGGGAAAAGCGACTGCGGACTTTGCGCGCACGCCTCGAGGAGCAGACCGAGAGAAGCAATCTTCTTTATTTCACAAAATCTCGAATTTTCATTAATTTTGATATGCCCTAAATAAGCTACATTCCGTACTTGGGTATACAGATGCATTTTTCAAGCAAGGAATCTCGAATCTCTTTCTTGGATATACAGATGCATTGTTCAAGCAGCGAAACTGGGAAAAGCGACTGCGGACTTTGCGCGCACGCCTCGAGGAGCAGACCGAGAGAAGCAATCTTCTTTATTTCACAAAATCTCGAATTTTCATTAATTTTGATATGCCCTAAATAAGCTACATTCCGTACTTGGGTATACAGATGCATTTTTCAAGCAAGGAAT
>CATNUR010000182.1:0-30959 GCA_951213105.1 Amaurobius ferox | reverse complement strand
ATACAGTATTGTGGCAATTAATTGAGAAATGTCATTTTTTTCGTTTTATCACACGTAAGCTTAGGAAGAAGCACTCCAAATTAGCTCAGAGTTCAAATTGCAGTTATTATCAAAGTAGCAGGTGTTCGTATGCACCTGGTAAGTAGCAGGTGTTCAAATTCCTCCGCCAGGTGGCAGGTGTTCCTCACTAGCGTCTAGCCGGTAAAGCAAATGTTCAACCCACCCAACGCGCATTCTTGTGCGCATACGTCAACGTCACGCTCCGCTCTGACCAATCGCACAGAAGTGCAGATTTTCGCGGAGAATTGCAAAATCATCGTCAGTCGCACTATTTTTTGCTTTGCTTATATTCGGTGCTTGATCAAGTTTATTTCCCAACTTCAATATGTCTGATGAAATCCAAAAAAACGGCCCTTTTCAGGGCCAAATTTATTTTAATAGTATTTGTGAGCAACATGTTGCATCTAGTTCTGCTACTGTTTCAGAAAATCTTTCAACCTCTGATTTTCTTCGTAAAATCTATAAAAAAGATTTGGATGTCCTTACTAATTCTGTGGTTGCTTCCTCTTTAGCTGAAAATGATTTATCTTCTGTTTCAAACTCCTTTTCTCCCAGAATTTATGAAAAAGATCTAGATGTCGTTTCTAATTCTGTGGTTGCTTCCTGTTCATATACAGCTGAAAATAATTTATCTTCTGCTTCAAACTCCTTTTCTTCCAATATTTATGAAAAAGATCTGGATGTCGTTTCCAATTCTGTGGTTGCTTCCTGTTCATATACAGCTGAAAATAATTTATCTTCTGCTTCAAACTCCTTTTCTTCCAATATTTATGAAAAAGATCTGGATGTCGTTTCCAATTCTGTGGTTGCTTCCTGTTCTAATACAGCTGAAAATGATTTAATTTCTGGTAATGCGTTTAAATGTGCTGAATGTGGGAAAACTTTTTGTAATAAATACACTTTAAAGCGCCATGTTAAAAAAAATCCATCCACTGAATACCTCTTTATATGAAACACTGAACCAACAAAAATCTTTAAATTTAAAGTGTGATATGTGTAATTCTAATTTCACTCATCAGAAAAATTTAAAATATCACCAGCGTAAGTATCATACATCTGAACCTTCATTGATTAGTCACAAAAAAAATAATTGTCCTCTGTGTAGTGAAAGTTTTGAAAAGGGGGAGATAAATAGCCATTTTGAAAGTGCACATGAAATAGAACTAAATAATAATGATTTAAAATTTGATTCTTTTGATAGCTTTCTTGCCTGGAAGTCAAACATTGAGATTCAAACTAAATCAAGATATGTTAAATGTAATGAATATGGTGTCAAAGGGGGCAAACAGCAATTTTTTAAATGCCATCGATCCGGTTATTTTGAATCAGAAGGCAAAGGCATACGTCATTTAAAAATTCAGGGCTCAAATAAAATAAATGCACATTGCCCTGCTGCTATTCAAGTTTTACAACACAAATCGGGGGAATGTTCTATCTTTTATCAAAGCACTCATGTAGGGCACCAGAATGATCTAGGTCATCTAACTTTGACGAATGATGAAAGAAATTCACTGGCAGCAAAAATAGCAGCAAAGGTCCCATTCGATAACATATTAGACCAGATACGTGATTCTATATCAGATTCTCAGTTGGAACGCATACATCTTTTAACAAAAAAAGATTTACATAACATTGAAAAGGGCTACAGTCTTTCTTCAGATGCTGTTAAACATAGCAATGATTGTATGAGTGTCGATATCTGGATACATGAGATGCAAAATTCTGAAAACCCATGTGTCCTTTTTCATAAAGCACAAGGAATCAAACATACACAGCTAAGAGATAATGATTTTGTACTTATAATAATGACTGAAGCTCAGGGGGAAATACTAAAAAAATTTGGATCTGACTGTATTTGCATCGATGGCACGCATAGTGTCAATGGCTATGGGTTTGAACTTATGACCTTACTCATTATTGATGATTTACGCCAAGGATTTCCATGTGCTTTTCTTATATCAAACAGAAGTGACCAAATAATCTTATCTATATTTTTTTCAGAAATTAAAAAAAGAATTGGTGAAATTAAACCTAAGGTTTTTATGTCAGATATGGCTGAATCCTTTTTTAATGCCTGGATATCTGAGATGGGCTTGCCTGGAATACGTCTCTTCTGTGCATGGCACGTTGATAGGGCATGGCACAAAAACTTAAAAAAAATCAATGGAAGAGAAAAGCAAATTCACGTTTATCAAATTATCAGGGCACTTATGCAGGAACGTGATGTAAACACATTTAATATAATGATTGAGACAGTGACACAACAACTCCATGAAGACCCTGACACTGTTGAGTTTTCAACATACTTTAACTCTCAATATTTACACAACACAACAACATGGGCAGACTTCACGCAGGAATCAACACAAACATGCACATAGAAAGGATGCACAGAACTTTAAAATATATTTATCTTCATGGGAAAAATGTGAAACGACTAGACAAAGCCATACATGGTATAATGAAATTTGTACGTGATAAAATGTTCGATAGACTAATAATTTTTAATAAAGGAAAAGTAACAAATAAATTAAAAGATATCAGAAATAGACATAAAGCAAGCACGACACTAACATCACCTATAACAGAGAGAGATAATGTATGGTCAATCTACTCTGAAAAAAACACAGAATTATATGAAATTCAAAAAACTGGTAATGATTGTAGCTGTCAGCTTATGTGTTCAGATTGCAAAGTATGTATACATAAATACACATGTACATGTGTAGATTCCTCCATTAACTCCTCGAACCTCTGTATCATTCCTCGAACCTCTGTATCTCGAAATATTTTCATTTCCATTCACGCACGGTATAAAACTAATGTAAAAAAAACCTCTTTAACTCGAAATGTTTCTGATCAAACTCTCGATATCTCGATTTTTTTTATCTTACCATTTGGATCATCTTACCGTTTTCATCCTTTCATTTGGAAAATAAGATCCAAAAAATATGCTTAATGCAGATGAAACAGGACTATTTTTTAAGTGTATGCCTGATAATCGCGATATTGTTTTCTCTTCTTGGATAATTATACAGCGCATAATAGCGTGCCGAAATTAAAATCCGTGAAAGTTCATTTCATGCCACCAAACACAACTTCTAAGTTACAGCCTTTGGACCAAAGTATTATTCAGAGTTTTAAAGTAAACTATCACCACAAAATTAAACCCATTTGGATCTGTAGCTCATTTGGAAAATGTGATAGATATTGAAGGATTCCGTAGGCTGTAACTAAACTGTCATAGATGACTATTTTGTAAAGTAAAGAAATGGAAGATTAAATTTTAATAATGTATGTACGTACATAAATGTGTATCCAATCATTTCAAGCTTCGCTTTATTTGTTGTCGGCATTTTCTTGGGTAATACTTTATCTTGCTGACAGAGAATTGGGTAAGTGATTTTTTTTTAAATGTGCAAAGTATAGAACTAGTATGTATACACTTTTATGAATTCCTTAAATTTTTTTTAATTTTCGATATCTCGAATTTTTTTTCTACTCCCTTCAAATTCAACTGTACTATGCAGACGATATTTGCTCTGCAAAGTTATTTGAAAAAAAAAAATGATATATTGCTAGGCAACAGAATTAAACCCAATGAGTTTATATTTGAAAAAAAAAATGTAAATATATACTATATTGCTAAGCAACGGGATTAAAACCAATGAGTTAAAACAGCGGTAAATCTGTTTTGTTTCAAATAATATAGAAATGTATATAAATACATTTGATCTGAATTGCATTTTTGATTGGATTATATCCAGCATGGCCTTTGAGTTTACAGATTACGGAATTAAAGATAATGAATATTTTTTAATAAATAAAATGCTCTAACTTGCAGGCAATATCAGATGAGAAATAGAAGTAATTCAAGCAACATTAAAAACCTTTATAAGGTATGAACTGATTACTGAGTAATGAGAAATGTTTGGAAACATAAAAAGCTAAAAATAATTCGTATGTCATAAATTTAACACACACGGAAGAAACATACTTATACTGTTTAATACTTATACATGTGTTGCATACTTACTTATTAGTATTTTCCCCACTGTGAAACAATTTAATATAATATATTTAAAAAAAATCTTGACTCATGTTAAGTATAGAATATATAAACATTTAAAACGTGGAATATGTAAAAATAAATGCTCTGCTGATTACAAAATATAAAAAATGGAAACTTTCACAAGCTAGTGCACTCAAAAGACTGAAAAATTAAATATTATTTCCGGCCTTGAAAGTACACTAGTTTGTTAATAACTGTAATGCACTGAAAATGAGCAGATTCTAAATTATGTTTACATAGCTTTTAAATAAAGAATTACAATGAAAAATGTATTATCAAAGGAATCATAATTACCCCATATTTACTTGTTGAAACGCCTGAGACGACAACGGGATTGATTTATTCCAAAAAAAACCCCACACGCATGCATTTTGCTCAACCGCCATTAAAGTGACTAAATCAGGCTCTTGGTCAAAGCCGAAGAGTGACGTTGATGTATGATAGCTGAGTTTGAAGCAGTTTGAGTTTGAAGCAGTAGTTGAGTTTGAAGCAGAAGATAAATTATTTTCAGCTGTATATGAACAGGAAGCAACCACAGAATTGGAAACGACATCCAGATCTTTTTCATAAATATTGGAAGAAAAGGAGTTTGAAGCAGAAGATAAATTATTTTCAGCTGTATATGAACAGGAAGCAACCACAGAATTAGAAACGACATCTAGATCTTTTTCATAAATTCTGGGAGAAAAGGAGTTTGAAACAGAAGATAAATCATTTTCAGCTAAAGAGGAAGCAACCACAGAATTAGTAAGGACATCCAAATCTTTTTTATAGATTCTACGAAGAAAATCAGAGGTTGAAAGATTTTCTGAAACAGTAGCAGAACTAGATGCAACATGTTGCTCACAAATACTATTAAAATAAATTTGGCCCTGAAAAGGGCCGTTTTTTTAGATTTCATCAGACATATTGAAGTTGGGAAATAAACTTGATCAAGCACCGAATATAAGCAAAGCAAAAAATAGTGCGACTGACGATGATTTTGCAATTCTCCGCGAAAATCTGCACTTCTGTGCGATTGGTCAGAGCGGAGCGTGACGTTGACGTATGCGCACAAGAATGCGCGTTGGGTGGGTTGAACATTTGCTTTACCGGCTAGACGCTAGTATAAAAAGCAGCTCCGGACAGGAAGGCTCCGTAATGTTAAATACCGAAACCACTAGGTGGCGCTGATGCTGTAGGGAATTTGAGGAATAGGGACATCCTGAGGGAAAGTACGTGACATCGAGCTGCACGGTCGAATTTCTCCTCTCTCCTGCGCACGAGCTCTTCCACGTGTAACGTATTTTTACAGCGTAGCACTGTTTTCTCCGCCTCTCGCTCGCCGGCGCCGTCCACGTGGCTTTATTCTCATCTCGACTTCTTGCATTCTTGTGAACTTCATGTTCGCTTCTGGTCATCTATTTATCAACTTCTTGCATCTCGACTTCTCACATTCCTGAGAACTTCATGTTCGTTCCTGGTCACCTAATTACATCCTGAATTCACGATGAAAGAAGATCCAAGCCGCGGCAGCAATGTCGGACTCTCCGAACTCACGGCCATACTGGACACCGACTGGGACCCCGGAAATAACCTCGAAGACGAACCTTCGACCAGAGATATAAGTAGACTGCGCATTGCTATTCAGAAGAGATTGAAAACGTGACCACTGCATGTATCACGTGACTTAGGGTCGAACACTCGCAGATTTGGCGACTTGTTGCCGCGCTTGGCGCTATAAAATAATTTTTTTGTACTGGAGTAAAACAGTGCTAAATGCGTCTGATGTATTTCAAAATGCATATTGTTTAGGTTTTAACTAATCAAGTTCCATTAATCACACTAGCATGAAATTTGGCATGTCGTTGTCTTTTGTGATATATTTTAATTTCCTAGTTAGAAGGTCCAAATTTAGCATTTCGTTGTCTTTTACGGTATATATTGATTTCTTGTATTTTGAGTCTTATCGGGCTAGCCCATTCTGGGCCCGCCATAGATATATACTCATTATGTGGGAATAACTCGAGATCCGTTGTATCTAGAAAGATCATATCATATTTGGCATGATTATCTTTCATGGTATATTTTAATTCATTGTATTTTGAACCTTACCATCCGAGCCCGTACAGGAACTGTTAAGAGTAATGCACTGAAGAATAACTTAATGTTATTCTAAGGAAAAACTCGGGAACCGGAGCAAACATTTTGTATGGTGTTGTCCTTCATATATTTAAGTTACATA
The DNA here is from genome assembly GCA_951213105.1 of Amaurobius ferox. Classification (NCBI taxonomy): domain Eukaryota; kingdom Metazoa; phylum Arthropoda; class Arachnida; order Araneae; family Amaurobiidae; genus Amaurobius; species Amaurobius ferox. The sequence continues at coordinate 24,603 of CATNUR010000182.1, read as the reverse complement.
CGACTAATAAAGGGGTATATTTGAAAAGTTGTTTTTTGTTTGTTTTTACTTGTTTTCAATTCAATTAATAAAATCATCAGTGAAATTGCCCTTAATTTCGAAAAAAACATTAATTATATTATTTAAGGTTGTTGATGTTTAATATTAATGCATCAACATTTTAATAATGAATAAAAAACCTGTATAAACTTTGAGATTTTATAAGTATACATTTACAGAGCTACCATACCATTTAGTATTTAGTGCCACTAAAATTAATCTTTTCCTTCAGTAAACGTGTATGTTTAACAAAATACTTTTTTTTTAGTTTTTGTATAAACGAAGTGCAAAATTGCCTCAATGCCAATTTTCAAATTTAGAAATATAGCTGAGCAATATGCAATTCTATATAACTATTCAAAATCTTGAATATTATTCCCAAATTATGCAACAGCTACTTTATATTCCTTGACCCCCCCCCCCCCCCCCCAAAAAAAAATGTATTTAAAGATATTTGGACATAGTGTTATTTATAATAAATCAAAATGCTGCTTGCAAGACATTAACTTGCAACTTCTTAATAAAATAGCTTTATTAGTTCATAACACCCTATCAAATGCAGAGAACGGGTTGGGCAGGAATATACATTTTAAAATATTTTTCAGTTCTCAAATTTAGAAATATAGCTGAGCAATATACAATTCTAGATAACTATTCAAAATCTTGAATATTATTTCCAAATTATGCAACAGCTACTTTTTATTCCTTGCCCCCCCCCCCCCCCCCCCCAAAAAAAAAAAAAGAAGAAAAAAAAATGTTTTTAAAGATATTTGGACACAGTGTTATCAGTTACTGAAATTAAAATTTTCCCCGACAATTTTTATGATTGTAAGGTTGTGCATATCCGTGCGCATGGTTTTAATATTAAATTGGTTTCCTTTTGCAATTGATTCCCTTATAGATACATTATTAAATAAATATAAAAGAAAATACAAACAATAGGCTATAAACTTTCTTTATTATATGTCCAATTCATATATAACTAGTAATCGGCATACATAAAATTTAGGTCATATGTATTAAGTATATCATATCATCACATACATAAAATAAAGAAGCAATTAATTATAACAAAAGAAGTTTAACAGAATCAGAAAGCAATTTAGACTACACACATTTAAAAATGTTTTTAAAGAGATACAAAAAAGGAAATGCAAGACCAATTTTTCACCAGTTTACTTGCTAAAAATATTTTGGGAAATGCCATCCTTTAAAAATTAAAATTAATGCAATACAAATGTTAAAAAAGTTCCTAGCCACTAAAATTGAGCAAGTAAAATATGTGTTCTACATTTAATGTCTAATACATGGTTTTCTACTAATGTATTCTACAATGTAGAAAACATTAGATTTCTGAAGTATAGCGAACCTAACTAATCATTTTACTTTTAAGTAATATATTAAAACTTAAGAATGTATATTTAAAAATATTAACATATTTTCAATGTTCAAGATAAAAAAACTATAACATTGCCATTTTATTATAATTAAATACATATTTCACCGAGTGAATAATAATTCCGATACTTAATTCCAGAAATCTTCAGTTACTTAGTGATATTTATATAAATTTTCTTGGGCGTTATTAATCATTTCATAGCATTATATGGCATAAAAACATTGTCAGGAGAAAAGAGCATGAATTAGTAAAAAATCCAATTTGGCGTAGAAAAATATCGCCAAGAGAGAAAACTAGGCCTATTAAAAGTTCACGTTCATTTTATTTTTTTTCTTCTAATTTTAAGCATTTATAGAGGTTCAGTTTATGGAAGTACGGAAATATATATAAAATATTTTATTTTAAAAATTATTACGAGGCTATACATTATTTACAAAGCCAGAAAATCTACTTTTATTATAGTACGTCATGGTCGCACTTGCCAATTAACTCGTTATTTTATATAAAATATGTTTTAAAATGAATGAAAATGACTTGCCTGTGAAACGTAGTGTCTCCACCTTTGATGAACTTTGAAGTCCATCCATATGCAGCGCAGGACATTACCATATTTTGCTGAAAATTAAACCCAAACGTGCGACAGGACTTCTCGCTTTTGAAAACGTAATGCAATTGCAATGGAAGGAGAGGTGCGCGAGAAAATATGCGCGTAGGGGAGTGCATAAGTCATGTGACTTAGTTCAGTGGTCAAGAAAAGGTTGCCGTAAGTCTCTCTACTTATATCTCACCTCGATGCGACGAACAAGCCCTTACAGTGGACTTTGCTCTTCAGCTCCAACACCTAGCCCATGCTGCAGTAACATACCTACACACGAACAAGGACTCCATGGATGCTGACTGTAAACTGAGGACAAACCAAGCAATTAGAGGTATGTGCTCTGATCTTGTCATACTAAAATGCTCCCCCCCCCTAAATTTAATGAGATTAACTTTAACCTGATATTTGCAACACAAGACAAATTTGAAGAACTTAAATCTTACTATTTGAAAGATGACTTCACCCTAGTTGAGAATAGAAGGACCACAAGGTCAACCAAAAAACCCAAAGTTATTGTTACAAAAGCCAAATCTGTGAAAAGCAAATCAAAAACCTCCATTGGTGCTAAACATCCTAAAATCTGTAATCAAGAATGGGAAACGGACCTCTCTGAAACCGAGGAATCTGATTGTGACGCCATTCCTAAATTTAAAGAACTCCAGCATGCGGCGCATAATTTCCTAAAACCCAAAACTCCCCCCCCCCTCACCTCTCTTCTTATTCAAATTTATAAATTCAAGTACATTATTGAAATCAACACAATCTGAAAATTTGACATCTATTATAGAAATATATTCACCTGGCTCAATATGTTTGTTTTACAAAGATCCATAAAACTTTGTAAATATCATGTCTGCAACATGCACTATTTTGTAGAGTTGTCCAATGCGTGATAAATATGTATATAAACACGTAATAAATACGTGTAGAAACACAATATAAACACGTAATAAATACGTGTAGAAACACAATATAAACATGTAATAAATACATGTAGAAACACAATATAAATATGTATAGGAATACATTATAAATGCGTATGGGAACGCATAAATACATATGGGAACACGTTATAAACATGTATGTGGATATACGTAAGAAACACGTATGTGAATATACGTAATATACACGTATATGATATGTAATAAACATGTATCTGGATACGTAATAATAACGTATGTGGATATACGTAATATACACGTATGTGATACGTAATTAACATGTATCTGGATACGTAATAATAACATATGTGGATATACATAATAATAACGTATGTGGATACGTAATAATAATGTATGTGGGTATACGTAATAATAACGTATGTGGATACGTAATAAACACGTATGTGCATATACGTAATAATAACGCATAAGGATACGTAATAATAATGTATAAGGATACGTAATAATAACCTTTTTTATAACGGTTGGTATACCGTATTCTAACGTACCATTTTTGCGTAATAATTACGTATGGCCTGACACGTAAAGATTACGTATTGCTTGATACGTAAGAATTACGTATTTGTGCTACCTGGGTACGGTGTGGTCCTCGCCTGGTTTCGGGATACCGATTACGACAGCTGTCTTCCATTCTTTTGGGAAGTAGTTTAGTTTGAGGATGGAGTTTATGATTGTTGTGAGGTAATAGATGATTTAATTGCTTTATTGTTTATATTGTTGTTGCCCGGTGATTTCTATTTTTAAGTTTTTTGATTTCATTAATTACTTCTGAGGGTGGGGCATGGTTGGTAATGGATCTGGGGGGGCTGTTAAGAAAAGAGGCTAGATTGGATGTTACTTCGTTTTCAATTTGAGGGCTGCTTAAATTAGGGTTTTCTGAGAATTGCTCTTCATATTTATTTGCAAGGGCGTTAGCTATTTCTGTGTTAGTTCGGGCAATGCCTTGATTGGTAATTAGGTGGGTTATGCGAGTTTTAGGAGTTCTGATTTTTTTGACGAATTCCCAAAGGGAGTAATCTGTGGGAGCGAGTGTGTTGATGAAACGTTTCCATTGAATTTGTTTATGTGTATGGATATGAAATTTAACTTGCTTGTTCAGGTTGTTTAAGTGAGTCTTTAAGGGGGGGAAACGGGTGGTTTGCCATCTGTGTCTGGTTTCATTACGTTTTTTAATTAGTTTTTTAATATGAAAGGGAAGTTTGTGATGTGAGGAGGGGGGGGGTTGAAAGAGGGGGCCGTGGCAATTGCCGATTTAATTTCATTGGTGAGTTTGGTAACGCTGACATCTATTTCATGGGTGTTATTTATGTTTGCAAATAATAGCGGGGAGTTTGATAATATTTTTTGAAATTGTTTCCAGTTTGTAGATTTACAAGAGGGAGTAATGGGAAAGTTAGTGTTGAAGTACAGAGTGAGTTTTACAGGGAGGTGGTCGGAGCTTAGGTCGTTAATTGTGTAGATTTCATGAGGGGCGGGGATGTTGTTAAGGAGAGCAAAGTCTATTATAGAGGTTGTTCTGGTGTTGTGTCTGGTGGTGGTATTTGGGTAAAGGTGTCTGAGACTAGTGTTGTTTAAGTGTGAGTTGATGTCTATGCCATATTTGGTTCTTCTGCTGCAGCCCCAATTAGTGTGGTGGGCATTATAATCCCCCATCATTATTGATCTGTCGTGAAGGCCAAATAAGGCAGAGAGATCATCAGTTATGTTGTGTCTTGATCTATCCCAGGTAGCACAAATACGTAATTCTTACGTATCAAGCAATACGTAATCTTTACGTGTCAGGCCATACGTAATTATTACGCAAAAATGGTACGTTAGAATACGGTATACCAACCGTTATAAAAAAGGTTATTATTACGTATCCTTATACATTATTATTACGTATCCTTATACGTTAATATTACGTATATTCACATACGTTATTATTACGTATATGCACATACGTGTTTATTACGTATCCATATACGTTATTATTACGTATCCATATACGTTATTATTACGTATACCCACATACATTATTATTACGTATCTACATACGTGTATATTACGTATCCACATACGTTATTATTATGTATATCCACATATGTTATTATTACGTATCCAGATACATGTTAATTACGTATCACATACGTGTATATTACGTATATCCACATACATTATTATTACGTATCCAGATACATGTTTATTACATATCATATACGTGTATATTACGTATATTCACATACGTGTTTCTTACGTATATCCACATACATGTTTATAACGTGTTCCCATATGTATTTATGCGTTCCCATACGCATTTATAATGTATTCCCATACATATTTATATTGTGTTTCTACATGTATTTATTACATGTTTATATTGTGTTTCTACACGTATTTATTACGTGTTTATATTGTGTTTCTACACGTATTTATTACGTGTTTATATACATATTTATCACACATTGGACAACTCTACAGAATAGTGCATGTTGCAGACATGATATTTACAAAGTTTTATGCATCTTTGTAAAACAAACATATTGAGCCAGGTGAATATATTTTTATAATAGATGTCAAATTTTCAGATTGTGTTGATTTCAATAATGTACTTGAATTTATAAATTTGAAATCAACACAATCTGAAACAGTATCTTTAAAATTTAAAATACATTCATCTAAATCATATTTTTACAAAGATACGATATATCAAATGTGTCATATATGCAAAATTCACAATACTATAGAATCACTCTGTTCATATGTAATAAAATTTTTATTTTAATTTATATTATATATTGTTAATACAATAATTTTAATGCAAAAATGTTTTTTTCCTTTATTTTCAGTTTATATTTAAATATATTTTTAATTCTAATTATTTCTAAATATTGCAAAAATTATAATCTACTACATTATGAAATATAATTTTAAATCTAAAAGATAAGCTATTTTAAATTGAAAATAACTTAAAAATACAGAATAAAATTTTGGGATGTATTAAAACACATAATACTTAAAACATTTTTGCAATTTTTAAAGAGTTAATTTTTTAAAAGTAAACTTCAATACTAAAAATATATATAAAAAACAATATTAATAATATTGTAATTAAGTTTATAGGCTATTTTAAATTACAATTATAGGCTATTTTAAATTTTAATTTAGCATGCTAAAACCAAGTAGAACATGTTTCTAGATACACAGAACACAAACTGTTTCACAATTATCTCTAAAAATTGCAAAAATTATAATCTACTACATTATGAAATATAATATTGTGTTTAATGTTTTTAAAAAAATTCCCAGAATTGTGTTTTTATTTCTTGTACGTATCATGTTTATTTTCTTTTAAGTATAAGGCTTTTTTAACTTCTTCCAGGTATTTTTTTTTATTTTCTTAAAAGTATCAAATTATTTTAATTTAGTATTGTGTTTTTTAACATTTCACCCCAGTATCAACTTTTTTTTTAAATTTGTCCTAAGTAGCATATTATTTTAAAATTTCTTCCTAGTATATATTTTTTTTTTAATTCTTCCAAATCATGTATTTAAAAAAATTATACCGAAATATCGTTTTTTAAATGCTTATAAATGAGACTTACTATTTAACCTAGAGAGCTTAAATTAGTGTTATTTTCTTTTGCTTTTAATGAGTCTTAATTTGATATATAACATGACTATGCTATTTCAAATTTGAATTTTTTGAAAAGCTTCAAAATTTTTTTTTTTAAATCTCAAAAACACCACTTTTAATTTTTTTGAAAAAAAATATATGCTTTATGGACTACTTGTATGCCAAGTTTCATAATGGGAAGCCAATGGGTTCCTATGAAAATTATTTTTTTTTGTATTAAACTATAAGTGAAATTAGCTAAATTACAAAAAATTTAATTTCCATAGGAACCCCTTAACGACCGACTATGAAATTTGGCACACAAATAGTCCCTTAATGTCTTTAATAAAAGTAAATAACTGAAAATCTAAAAGCCCCCAAAATCTGAAATTTTACAGTTTTTGTAAACTTTACTGGTACTATCACTGTACCAAAAATGATCGATTTCTGAGGTATCAAGGTTCAAACCATTAATTGATTTGACACGGAATAACATATACTTAGTACATAACTCATTAACCAGTTGTTTCAAACATTCAGCCCACATATGTTCTTTTCAATTTTAACAATTTGCTACACACTTAATATTTCACATATGTCACTCAAAATTTAATTTTGTATTTACAATCAGTTACAAAACGTTACTTTTCAAGAACTTTTAAAATAAGTACTTCTCCAAACAAGTGAAGACAATTTCATCTCTTCCTTGCTCAAGAGTACAAACTCTCCCAGTTGCAGTATCAGGCTCTACTTTTTGCGAAATGGTCTCACCTAGCACATTCAAATATTCAATACGTCACTTGGTTGAGGATAAAAGAAAGAAGGAGAAGGTCCTTTAGGATGTAGGAAGCTAACTATATAGTCGCTCGTCTTTTCAAGAATACATGCAAGCTACCAAGATCCTTTATAGAGTATAGTGACAAATCCAGATTCAATTTTTGCTTAATTAGTTGGTGTAATATAGTCTAATGCTGTCACACGTTCAGTAAATTGGTGTTCACTACAGTAATTATGCTTAACATGAAGTATATTTTCAGAAATTGGGTAGAAAGAATGAAGTTTTTGAGTACCCATGATTGCCTTAAAGTCATTCAACTGTGACGACAGTATTTCTTTAACTTCTTCATACTCATCAACTGTGCTGTACTCAAAAACTTCATTCTTTTTACCCAATTTCTGAAAATTGGCTTCTTGTTAAGCATTATTACTGTAGTGAACACCGGTTTACTGAACGTTGACAGCATTCGACTATATTACACCAACTAATTTAGTAAAAATTGAATCTGGATTTGGTACAATATAGTCTATAAAGGATCTTTGTGGCTTGCATGTATTCTTGAGAAGAATAATGTTACGAGCGACTATAAAGTAAGCTTCCTACATCCTAAGGGACCTTTTCTTACTTTCATCCTCAACCGAGTGACGTATTGAATGTGCCAGGTGAGACCATTTTGCAAAAAGTAGAGCCTGTTACTGCAACTGGGAGAGTTTGTACTCTTGAGCAAGGAAGAAATGAAATTATCTTCACTCAGTTTGGAGAAGAACTTATTTTAAAAGTTCTTGAACGTTTTGTAATTATAATTGTAAATATAAAATTAAATTGAGTGGCATGTGAAATATCAGGGTGGCCACTCTTCAGACACATTGAAATTCCCTGACTTTTCGAGGTGAATTGAAAAGAAATTCCAGACCAGTAATTTTAACATAAAATGCGTGCACATCCCTATTTAGTTACAAATTTGATTAAAGAATCTTAACAATTACTCCACTATTAAAAAAAAAGTTATATTAAATCAGGAGAAAAAAATACACATTTTTTGTTTTTACAAATAAATTTTGACATTTTTAATAAAAAATACATGTAAATGCAGAAAAATTGAACTACTGAAATATTTAAAAGAATTTAATATTTTTTTTCACTGAAGAAATAAAAAGAAATAGTCTAAACTGATGTCCTTAAATATGGGCATTGCAAATTGTTCACAATGACAGACATTAAAGATATGCAAAAACTACACTGTAACAAGCCACAGCCATTGAATAATTAATGTCAATTCAGCAATGTCAAAAGAATGTCATTAAAATAGAAGAAATATTGTAAAATGTATATAATATTCTTGGCAACAGTTGTCCAAAATGGAGCACAAACTCTGCATTTTTGTTTTTATACGGAATCAAATGGACACATGGCAGCCTTTATTTAGAAGTTACGAGTACAGCATAATACTTGGCGAAATTTTTCGAAAATGGCATACAAACTGGACAGTCCTGTTTTTATAAGGACAACTAGTATAAAAAACAAACAAAAAAAAACAGAATTTTCACAAAATTCCCTGACTTTTCCCGGTTGAGTGGCCATCCTGAATATTAAGTGTGTAGCAAATTGTAAAAATTGAGAACATATGTGGGCTGAATGTATGAAAAAACTGGCTAATGAGTTATGTACTAAATGTATGTCATTTTGTGTCAAATCACTTAATGGTTTGAACCTTGATATCTAAAAAATTGATCATATTTGGTACAGTGATAGTACCAGTAAAGTTTAAAAACACCGTAAAATTTCATATTTTTTGCGCTTTTAGATTTTCAGTTATTCACTTTTTAAAAAAAGCCAAATCTGGTAAAGTTTTGAAATCTTTAAACAGTGGTAGATCAAAAACTATTTGACCAAGAGAGTTCAAATTAGTGCAGTCTTTTGTTTTCGATGGACCTTAATTTGATATACAACATGATTATGGTATTTAACTCTTTTAAAATTGGAGTTTCTAAAATAATTACAAACTAAAAGAGAAATTGTTTTTAGAGAATAGCATAGTCATATCAAATTAAGACCCATTAAAAGAAAAAAAAATGACACCAATTTGAGATCTCTAGGTCAAATACTTTTTTTTTTTGCCAAATTTCGCTTTTAAGAAAGTCAATAACTGAAAACTAAGAGCCCAAAAATCTAATATTTACAGTTTTTGTCAGCTTCACTGGTACTACTATTGTACCAAAAATTATCATTTTCCATGATGTCAAGGTTCAGATCATTGGTTGATTTGACTCGGAATGACCCTTGGATGAATATTCAATTTGGCAGTATTTTAATTTCTTAAGTTTTACACCATATAAAATATTGTTTAAAAACAAACTAATTATTCTTTGTAATCAAAGTTAGAGGTAAGTTACGGTACAGGAAAATTAAGCGTTCTGCATTTTCAGGTTGCAGCCTATTACCATCTTTAAGTTTAAAATCTAAGTTAAGTTTAAAATTTAAGTTATACCATCTTTAAGTTTAAAATACATAAAAACATGTAAAAGAATAATTTCTGATTTTACAATATTTGAAATAAACATGCATGCATGACAACAAATGCAATCTCGGACCACGTTTTCATTTAATCTCCGCTTAGATAGTATTAAATGCGAGCATGGATGCACATACCACGATGCTGAAAACATGCACTTTTCCCGTTTGCTTTTAAAGCAATATGTGCATACATACAACAAAGCTAGGAAGATATATAAAATAAAATAAAAGTTAAAGCTAAATATAATTAAATAAGTTATATAAATTAAGCAACATGTTAACCTAACACGGGAAAATCAAGTTCAAGATACCAACCTACAAACATGGCGGGAATGGGAAGTAATGTAATGACCACAGAATACTATATTCAGAAGGTTCACTCCCATAGGACCCTATGGCAACATTTTTAACATGGGATGTCGCATAGACACTAGAGCTCGTGAGTTGGACCAACTGAACTACGATGCGTCTGCCAGATTTGGCGCGCTATCGCTCGATTGGCGATTTTTTTTTAAACGGGAGGGGAACAAAATGTTGAGGACTGTACTTTTATAATTTTTTAAACTATAGAAAGGATCAGGATTTAAAAATACATTAATCTGCAACATAAATATATTCATTAGTTTAAGAATATTTAAATAAACATAGTTATATATTTAATTCAAATAATCATAAAATAGATTAAAAAATACACACATTGCATTGTCTCACTATAAAACATAATGCACAAAAAATTACAAGCTAACATACTCAAAAGACTGAAATATTATATAATATTTTCAGTCTAAAAAGTATACTAGCGTGTTGATCGTTAATTACTTGATCCTTAATTTATTCTGGGATGCTGATAATAGACTTTTTTTTTAAATATAAAAATATTCATATAGTAAATATCAAATTTACATAAATGCACTATCGAAGTTGTGGAACTCAATCATTAATTACCCGAGGGGGGGGGGATTTTCCACCATAAGGCACTTCATAAAAATTTTACATAAATATATACACTTACTATATCACATTCAACTAAGAAAAAGCTATCCAAATATCAATTATTTCACATTTTATAAAAATTCGGAAAATATTTTTTAACTAATTATACCACTACCTCTTAAAATTTAGTCTAATCCGGCAGTAATAACACAGCACTAATATACTTATATGAACGCGTGTATACTTATATGAACACGTGTATACTTATAATGAACACGTATGTAGAATGGTGATAACTAAAATTATTTCAATTTTAATAAACATAAATTACATACCCTGTAACGCAACCAGTTTTCTTTTATCAATCCATTTCTATGAAATGATCTAAACACTTAACAAATAATCCTTTTTCACGTTACTCAAACCACGCTAGTCTGTTGTTCTAAGTTTTCGCCGAGCGAAATAGGGTTATAACATTGAAAATCGTCTTGGAACCAAACCAGACTATCGCCAAACGCTCGGAACAAACCAGACCATCGCCAAGAGCGCGCCAACCCAATGTTTGGTCTATCTCTAATGGCCGCCGCGAAAACGAAATTATCGAGAGTGACAGGTCTGTATAGTAGTCTGTGGTAATGACTGCAGTCAGTGTTGCCAGATACGTAGAAATGAGTCCGTTCTGGAAGCTTCCAGAACTGCGTGACGTCACGGCGGGGTTAGAACTTGGGAGGGTGAAGATAAACAAGAAGGGATACATGAAAATGCCTTGGGGAAAAGGGTTCGAGAACAAAGCTGAAAGAGGATTTGAGCAAGGGGGAGCGTTAATGGTTATTTTTACGTATGAAAAATGGTAATTTTAATGTAATATAAACGGTATTTATAACGTATGATAAACGGTATTTATAATGTATTTTAAACGGTAATACATAAAAATGTCTTTGGGAAAAGGGTTCGAGAACAAAGCTGAAAGAGGATTTGAGCAAGAGGGGAGCGTTAATGGTTATTTTTACGTATGATAAATTGGTATTTTTAATGTAATAAAAACGGTTATTTTAACGTAAAATAAACAGTAATACATACGTATTTAAAACGGTATTTCTACATACGGTATGTTCATACACGGTAATTCATACGTATGATATACGGTATTTTTATATACCGTTTACTCATAACGGTATTATAACCGATGTATTACCGTTTATCGTATAACACATACGAAAATATAACGTATAAACGGTTATAATACCGTATGTGTGTTACCTGGGTAGCTCAAAATTATAGACCCATCAGCCTTCTAAACTCTCTAAGCAAACTTACGGAGCGAATTATTCACAATAGGATCAGACAACACATCGAAACAAATAACATTATCAAACCCGAACAATTTGGCTTTAGGCCCCTACGCTCCACAACACACCAGTTGGTCAGAGTCACTGAATTCATTTCTGAAGGTCTTGAAATTGGCCTCTCCACTGGTTTTCTCCTTATTGACGTCTCGAAGGCATTTGATAAACTATGGCATGACGCATTAATATACAAACTAATTCAGCACAACATGCCAGACTCACTTATCCATTTAATAAACTCCTACCTTCGGGACAGATCATTCATCGTCCGCCACAACAACAAATACTCCAATCACAAACCACTCAGGGCAGGAGTCCCACAAGGCTCGCAATTGGCTCCGACCCTTTTCAATCTATACATAAATGATATACCCAGAGCACCTAATAACCAACTTGCAATGTACGCGGACGATACTGCCATTTACACTAGAAGCTCAAAAAGATTCGTAATTCGCTCCAGACTTCAAAAACACATCAACACAATTTCCGCCTGGTTTCGAGACTGGAAAATAAAAATAAATGAAAGCAAAACCAAATGTCTACTCTTTTCAAAAAAGAATAAGAAACCTAAAGAAATTAAAGTAAATAACAAAATTATCCCCTATGTTAACACAGCCAAATATCTCGGGCTAACCTTTGATGCAAAAATGACTTGGAAACCACATATTAAAAACATAATCAAGAATTTCCATATAGCCCGAAACAAGTTGTCCACCATTCTTCATTCCCCTTTTGCTAGCTACCAAAACAAAACATTACTTTATAAAACTGTACTACGTCCGATCTTATTATATGGCTCTACGATATGGGGTTTCACCGAAGCCAGCAACCTAATCAAAATCCAAAAAACCCAAAACAAAACCCTGCGTCACATAAGGAAAGCTCCCAGATATCTTAGGAATGACGTCATTCATCGGGACTTCGGAATCTCTAAAGTCAACTATCAAATCGCCAAAAATGCTACAAAATTTTTCAAAAACTTAAACAGAATCCCAAATGAAGAGATATGTAATCTTCCTGATTATGATCCGCACCAATGGAAGTTCAGAAAAAGGCCAAGAGCCTCTACAATACTAGTGCAAGCCAATCAGAAATCACCATTCTAGAAATTCAACATCTCGTTAAATGAAAATAGTAATGACAAGACTTCTTAATACTCATTCTCGGTGTACACAGCTGCACATCCCAAAATACTTATATAATTATATATATATATATATATATATACATATATATATATATATATATATATAAATAAAAAAAAAAAAAAAACTTAATAGTGATGTTTCATCTCTCTTTTACTCTCATCCCCCTTTTCTGGAGCATTTTATGTCATTTCAGAGTACATGATCTTTAAGTCTACAACTCGGAGATTCGGCCTAATATGGCCAGGCGCTCCATAACTGCAACCCCAATGGATGGATCCTGAGGGAAAATATTCAGTATTGTGTTTTGCTTGTGTAGTGTTGGTGTGTTACAGAAAATCTGAGCACGTGGTAAGTTTTAATGATCATTATTTACTTTAATTTCGTTTAATCCTTTAAGTTTCCTTTAATCGATCGTTGTCTGAGGATTCGTATATCTTTTATTTGCATTTGATTCGTATATTTAGCACGTGCATAACTATTCCTGTCTATTTTCGTTTGATTCGGATATTTAGCACATACATTACTATTCCTTCCTATATTTAGCACGTGGTAAGTTTTAATGAGCATTATTTCCTTTAATTTGAAGTAAATTTGATTCCTGTCCTTAAACTATTCCTGTCTATTTTCGTTTGATTCGGATATTTAGCACATACATAACTATTCCTTCCTATATTTAGCACGTGGTAAGTTTTAATGAGCATTATTTCCTTTAATTTGAAGTAAATTTGATTCATGGCTAGTACAATTTAATAAATTTAATTCAGCCTAGTGTTTCTAGGCTTACTGACATTTAAACGTTCTTTTGTAATGTAAATTTGACTTGACCGTTAGATTTCTATGATTACGTTTAAATTAAAACAAAAATTTCTGATTTTAATTTTACCCGACCATTACATTTGTGTATGCGTGAATATGTAGCCTTGAATATATAGTTCAGAATAGCCTATGTACAGGCAAAAAAAAAAACAACTTGCTATGTACAGCATTTACGACACATGTTAAGTTTTCTTGTTGTCTGCAGTTATAGTGCAACAGATTATTCTAGAGGCTAAACCACCTCTTGAATGCTTATTGCTATACTAGAAGTATAATACTTTTTTCCTTAATTAATCAGCTTGACTGACAGTTTTTAGAAAATGTCTACTTCAGTTATCCACAGCTGATGAGCTCAAATGAGAGCGAAACCGGTCCTGTGTCTCTGTTAACATCATTAGTGACATGACTGGAGTTACACTTTTCTTATTTCAGATACTCTACTAATGTTGTTAGCAGTTGTCTACAGGAGCTCTTTCTTTAGGAGCAAAACCGGTCCTGTGGTACTGTATAGTGTATAAAGATGTATGCTTGTACAGATGTATCACATAAACTACCTCTTACTTGAATGCTGATTGCTATACTGGAAGCATTATAATTTTTTCCTTAATTAATCAGCTTGACTGACAGTTTTTAGAAAATGTCTACTTCAGTTATCCACAGCTGGTGAGCTCAAATGAGAGCGAAACCGGTCCAGTATCTCTGTTAACAGCATTAGTGACATGACTGGAGTTACACTTTTCTAATTTCAGATACTCTACTAATGTTGTTAACAGTTGTCTACAGGAGCTCTTTCTTTAGGAGCAAAACCGGTCCTGTGGTACCGTATAATGTATAAAGATGTATGCTTGTACAGATGTATCACATATTACATACAGGTGTACCTTGTGATTCAGGTATGTAATTTTTACAATAATATAACACTATGAGAAACAGCTTCTAATAAATTTAATTATTATATTGCAAAGGCCTTCGAAACAAATTTATATCATCAAAGAAATTTGGGTGACATGGGAACCCCTTTCAAATGAAAGTCACTTCATTTCAAAGAGCTTCCCTCTGAAAGTCCTCCACCAAAAAACTTTTCCCTAGGATATATAGCTGACTACATGCCCCATGCCTAATAAAAGATTATCCTGATTTTTTTTTTTATTAAACCAGAAACCGATTAGAATTACCCTCCAATTCCCAGCTGATCAATAATTTTAGACTTGGTTATAGTGTAATGACAAAACAAATATAAATTGATAAGCATCAATAATTAAAAATATTTAAAAAGTAATATACATTGTGAAATTTAAAGTCAATATTTTATATAAATTTAATAAAACTGTTGATTTTTCTATTACATAATGTTGAAATAATTATTCACAATATTATTAACTGCATATCAAATGTCTTTGCCTATATTCCAATGCAAAAGTATCATTTTTTAAGTTTAATCAATATTTTCAAAAATCCTAAAAATATCAAATAAAAGATTATATTAAAAAATAGGCCTAAATATATCATGACATAATCACTAAGCAAATCTTAAATGTTTATCTTTTTATGTTAGGGAGCCATTCTCTTCCAAATAATAAAAAAGAAAAATACTGTCAAATCGCTCCACAAAAATATCCTGCCCAATATTTTGAAAAAAAAAAATCTAATTCCAGTCTTTCTACCAAAAACATTCTATATTTTACGTTTAAGAGCCGTTTTATTCGAAAGTTTGATAAAATTGCAAGTATCGTCCTCTACTGAAATATATATATAAAACATGGAAATCTTTCTGTCCAAATTGTGAAAAAAAAGCTAAGTCCAATTGGAACCGCTCTGTCTGAAAGTATGAAAATTTTACAAGTCCCGTCTTCTACCGAAATATATATGGGAGCCGCTCTGTCTCAATTGTGAAAAAAAAGCTAAGTCCAATCGTACTGCCGAAAAGCCGTTCTGTCTAGAAAATTCCCTATATTTCCCCTACAGATTTTCAAAAATTCCCTATCTTCAGTGGTCAAAAAAATTTCTAAGTTTTAACATTAGGAGCCTTCCTGTCCCTAGCCGCTTGTTACGCAGCAGGGTTCGCTGATCTGCCGTTTGAGATGAACTTCCGGTAGCCCCCTAGTTCATTTGGGTAATGAGTTGTTCTACTGCAGCGTGGCGATCGGTCCTCACGAACTTTCGAAGCCGATGTTACAGTGTCTAGAACTAATAGTGTGCCGACCGCCTATACCTCCCAATGATGGGAGATGTTCCTGAAAAGCCGCCTCCGCCAGACGGCGTTGGTCTCGAATAAGCGGCCTAAAGCGGAGGAGTTAACATTGAAACAAATGGGGATTTATTGCAAATGAAATGACTGATATCTTTCGAAATAACTCAAGAATTTGTGTGAAATTGGGTGTGATTATTGTAAGTGGTATACACAAAAAGTCATTTGATTTTCAGAGAGATTGTGCTAGGGATATATTCTTATTTTTAAAATTTTATTTAACTTGATCTGGTGTTCGTTCAAACATTTGAGGTCCAAAATAATCAGGTTCATTTATCATAGCAACGCGAAATTCGTTATGACGTTTCCTCTTGTGGCACATTTCAGTTCTTTCGATTTTGAAGCATATCGGGCTAGCCCGTCCTGGGCCCGCCATAGAACATTACCTGGTTTTAGAGAATATCTCGAAAATCAGAGAACGTTGGAAATCTAAGTTTAATATATCGATTTCTTTTGGGGTGTATTTTAATTCTTTCAATTCTCATCCGTACCGGGTTAACCCGTCTTAGGCCCGCCTTAGAAACTCACCCGTTTTTGCGGTATAACTCGAGAACAGGTGTATCTAAAAATTCGAAGTTTAGAATATCTTTGCCATTTACTGTATATTTTAACTCTTTGGATAAAAATTTTATCGGGCTAGCCCGTCCTGAGTTCAACAAAAGGAATATATCGTTTTCTGAGAATAACTAAAAATTCGGAGCATCTAGAATGTATAAATTTAATATGTCATTGTCCTTTGGAGTATATTACATTTCACCCCATTTCGAACCGTATCGGGTTAGGCCGTCTTGGGCCTGCCATAGAAATTTTCTCGCTTTTAAAAAATAAATCGATCAATCGGAGTAGCTGAAAAATATAAATTTAGTATATCATTTCCGTTTGGATGGATTTTAATTTAGATTTTGAAGCTCGTCGGGCTAGCCCGTCTTGTATCCGCTGAAGAATGCATTAGTTTTTGAAAAATAAGACGAGAACCGAAGTAGCTAAAAATTCCAAATTTAACATGTTGTAGGCTTTTGGGGTATATCTAAGTTTCTTCAGATTTGAACTTTATCGGGGTAGTCCGTCCTGGGCCCGACCTAGGAATGGACCCGTCTTTTAGAATACCTGGAAAATCGGGGAAACTAGAAAATATAAATTTAGTACATCCTTATCTTTTGGGGAATATTTTAATTCCTTTGTTTTTGAACCGTATCGGGCCAACCCGTTTTGGGCCCGACTTAGAAATTCACTTTTTTAGTGGAATAACTCTAGAACCGGAGTATCAAAAAGTTTCAAGTTTAGAATGTCGTTGTCATTTGCGGTATGTCTAAGCTCATTGGATTTAAAACCTGGTCGGGCTAGCCCGTCCCGGTCCCAACAAAAAGAATGTACTCGTTTTTTAAGAATAACTCCAAAACTGTAGCAGCTAGAATATCTAAATTTAGTATATCATTGTTTTTTAGGGTATATTTTATTTCTTTGGATTTTGAATCTTATCAGACTCGCCCGTCTTGGGCCCGACAGAGTGGTAATGTACTCATTTTTCGAGAATAACTCGTAAATTGGAGCAGCTAAAAATTCAAATTTAGTATATCAATTTCTTTTGAGGTTTATCATAATTTATAATTTGAACCTCATCGTCTTGAGTCCGTCTTAGGAATGCGATCGTGTTTGATGGATAACTCGAGAACCGGAGTAGCTAAAAATTCCAAATTTAGCATGCTATTGTCTTTTGTGACATATTTAATTTTTTCGAATTTGAACTTCATTCAGCTAGCTCGTGCTGTGCCTGCTATAGGAATAGACTCATTTTTTTAGAATAACCCGAAAACTGGAGCAGATAGAAAATTCAAATTTAGTATATTATTTCCATTTCGGGTAGAATTTAATATTTTCGGCGTATATATAATTATAATTAGTGGCGTAGGCATGGGAGATAGGATGTGTGGTAAAAAACCTCATTTGCCGAACAATTACATTAGTTCTCAAAATTGTCTATATTTAAAAAAAAATAATTTTGTACTATAAGCTCCATTCGATCGTCGACCCCCTTGTGTCCTAAATACATAGTTACATCCATATGCAAATGAGCTAAGAAGTGCGAAATTTGTCCACGGATGTTGGGTCGGTGCACTAGGAGTACGAGTGAAGGTTACGGTTCTGCGTGATCTGACGAAGAAGGTTTTATGCCTTCGAAACCGGTCGATATTAGTATTTTGAGTGGTATTCTGCGTTTTACGAAGATAATTTTATTTCTTTAGCAGAAATTTGGACCGCACGTATTGATTTTATTTACTTGAAATTGAAATTCTTCAATAATTTTTAAAAGCATTATATGAATAACTTGAACGAATGCTTTAAAACCAAATTTTTGTTTTGCATTTTGATACATATTACCATGTAAACCTAAAAAAAGAATGTGTGAGAATGTCTGGTAAATATTTTGTTTTATCTCATATGTTCGTCTACTAGGAAAAATGCCTGTGGGTGGCCCTGTGAATTTGGAAGAAAAACATGAAACACCATTGCCGCTTGAACATTAGAACAAGGTGGGGTCTGCCTACAAGTGCTGTCTCTTTGTACGGTGAAAGATAGCGCTGATAAGAATTTCGATTGAGGGTGGACATGTAATTGACCGCTATTTTAGTTCGACAGGCGCGTCTCCTTTACATACGTTTCCGCAAGTTGCCACATCTCTTACACGAACAATGCTCAAAAGATCCGCAAATCAGCGGGGGCTCTGGAAATGGGTAGAACACCAGGGAAGGGCATTTTGTACTGCCTTCAGGGTGGCCTCTAGATACAATAGGAAGTATCTCATTAGCACATTGGTCATCTGAGATCGAATTTGTTTTTACTAAGAACCGTCACCTGTACAATATTCTTTTTCGTTCTAAAATTGGACAGGATGAACCCACTCAGAAAGAAAGATTTTTCGAAATTGTAAGCAGCAAGCTTCCACTCATTTGATGTTTGTTGTAACTGACGTTGAAAATCTATATTTGGATTAAAAAGGGCTGTTTTTATAGCTATACCATTATCGCCTGTTCTGTGTAAAATTGCCTAGAAAAATGTATTAATTCGATTCATCCAGCATATTACTGTATTTTGCATTTCGACGAATAGGCTAAAAAATAGCTTAACATTTCATAATCATCGAATTTCAGCATCCAAAAATCCCGTCACAAGACTTTTCTTTCTATTATACTATAATGTAGTACGAATCACTGTATTACTATGAATCTTTAAAGTGCACCGTGGACTGGTTTCGCATTATTTAATTCTCTTGCATATAAGCGTAGGCAAGATCTAGGATAGGGGGGGGGTCGACGATCGAATGTGGGTTTACACAACAGTACAAAATACTTTCTCAAATATAATCCCTAAGGAGAACTAATGTAATTGTTTAATTGTTTGGTAAATGATAATTTTTCTCCAATTTTCGAGTTATTTTCCAAAAACGAATGCATTCCTAAGGCTGGGCAAAGATGGGGTAATTTAATAAAGTTTAAAATCCAAAGAATTAAAATATATCCCAAAAGAGAATACTATATTATAAATTAAAATCCATCTAAAAGGGAATGATATACTAAATTTACATTTTTTAGCTACTCCGACTGATAGAGTTATTCTTGAAAAGCGAGTAAATTTCTATGGCGGGCTAGCCCGATAAGGTTCGAAATGCGATGAAATATAATATACCACAAAGGGCAATGATATATTAAATTTAGACATTCCAGATGTTCCGAATTTTGAATTATTCTCAGAAAACGATATATTCCTCTTGTTGGGCTCAGGACGGGCTAGCCCGATGGGGTTCAAAATCTAAATTAAAATCCATCCAAAAGGAAATGATATACTAAATTCACATTCTTTAGCTACTCCGTTTGATCGAGTTATTCTTGAAAAGCGAGTAAATTTCTATGGCGGGCCAAGACGGGCTAGCCCGATAAGGATCGAAATGCGATGAAGTATAATATACAACAAAGGGCAATGATATATTAAATTTAGACATTCCAGATGCTCCGAATTTTGAGTTATTCTCAAAAAACGATATATTCCCCTTGTTGGGCTCAGGACGGGCTAGCCCGATGGGGTTCAAAATCTAAATTAAAATCCATCTAAAAGGAAATGATATACAAAATTCACATTATTTAGCTACTTCGTTTGATCGAGATATTCTTGAAAAGCGAGTAAATTTCTTTGGCGGGCCAAGACGGGCTAGCCCGATAAAGTTCGAAATGCGATGAAATATAATATACCACAAAGGGCAATGATATATTAAATTTAGACATTCCAGATGCTCCGAATTTTGAGTTATTCTCAAAAAACGATATATTCCTCTTGTTGGGCTCAGGACGGGCTAGCCCGATGGGGTTCAAAATCTAAATTAAAATCCATCCAAAAGGAAATGATATACAAAATTCACATTCTTTAGCTACTTCATTTGATCGAGATATTCTTGAAAAGCGAGTAAATTTCTTTGGCGGGCCAAGACAGGCTAGCCCGATAAGGTTTGAAATACGATGAAATATAATATACCACAAAAGACAATGATATATTAAATTTAGACATTGTAGATGCTCCGAATTTTGAGTTATTCTCAAAAAACGATATATTCCTCTTGTTGGGCTCAGGACGGCCTAGCCCGATAAGATTTTTAATCCAAAGAGTTAAAATATACAGCAAATGACAAGCATATGCTAAACTTCGAATTTTTAGATACACCTGTTCTCGAGTTATACCAAAAAGTAAAGTCATATGGCGGGCCCAGGACGGGCTAGCCCGATAAGCTTCAAAATCGAAAGACTTGAAATGAACCACAAGAGAAAACGTCATACCGAATTTCACGTTACTGTGATGAATGAATTTGATTATTTTGGATCTCAAATGTTTGAACGACCACAGATAAAGGTAAATAAAATTTTTAAAATATGGATATATCCCTAGGTCAATCTCTCTGAAAATCAAATGACTTTTTGTGTATACCACTTGCAATAATTACACCAAATTTCAGACAAATTCTTCAATTATTTCCAAAGATATCAATCATTTCGTTTGAATTAAATTCCCATTAGTTTCAATGTTAACTCCTCCGCTTTAGACCGCTTATTCGAGACCAACGCCGTCTGGCGTAGGCGGTTTTTAGGAAACCTGTTTTTCGCCTCGGTCGGCACACTATCTATTCTAGCTACTGTACCGATGTTCACCCAAACGGGGGAAGGCTACGAAAGACGTCAAGCGCGACCTCAAACATTCAATGTTTGGTGTATAAAGGTGAAGCAAACTTACAGGCGAATTTGCTCCCGCACAATCTCACTCCAACTCCCGTGACGCATGCGCATTAGCTCGGGGGAAATAGTTGTGTACCAAGCAGCAGGGGGGAAATGGGTTATTTCTTTT
Source organism: Amaurobius ferox (assembly GCA_951213105.1). Classification (NCBI taxonomy): domain Eukaryota; kingdom Metazoa; phylum Arthropoda; class Arachnida; order Araneae; family Amaurobiidae; genus Amaurobius; species Amaurobius ferox. Next base: position 2,842 of record CATNUR010000182.1, on the reverse strand, counting down.
CTTCATCGCAAGTCAATGTGTGTGTGGTATATTTCCACGTGGTCCGAATTTATTACAATTTTAAGCTGTTAATTTAATATTTTTATCACTTCTTTTACATGGTTGACATGTATTTAATCGTGTATTACAATTCTGGGCTGTGTACATTTGATTTTCCGATTGTAATTGTTTTAAAATGACCAATTTGCTGAGTTTCTTGCAAACACAAAAGGTACGTGAATTATTTCTATCCTAAAAGTATTTAATCTATTGTTTTATTTAGTATGCATATGTAGTCGCAATAAACACCTTTAGAAATAAGGGATCTTGTCGTTTAGGATTCTTATCATGATTATATTTATTCATTGTATACTTAGAATTTTGATTCTACTAATCTACTGCCAGTTGATTAGAATAGCTTGACATAAGCCAGTTGATTAGCTTGTTTGAGATAGAATTATTTTTAAATTTCTGTCTGTTCAGGTTGATTTGCTGGATGTGTTGAAGCAGATAGCATTAGAAATAAAATACTATTAGATTATTTATACTGTGTAATGACTATGCTATGTTTTTAATTTCTACCGATTTTAATGAGTCTCCAAATACATTAATTAACAAGACTTTTTCTTATTTGGATTATTTGATAAAATAAAGAGTGGACTGACTGTTTATTTTCCGAAACATTGCCGTTGCTTAAAAATTTTGGCCCCTCAATCATTTAAAGCAAAATATTCAATTCATACAATTTAGTATTTTTTAGTTGTGTTAAATTTTAAGTAAAATTAAAAATAGTTTATAAATTTTGAATTCAAAAAGCTGAAATTTTATTTTTATCTAATTTGCTAATTGGATTTTTGATTATAAAGGGGCCGGTGTAAAGAAATCTTATTTTCTTCATTTTTCAATCACAGAATAGTAGTTTGAAACTTTCATATATTTTAAAGCTATATGTTAATGGTGTCACTCAAAATATACAAATTTGAGTTATCCTTTTCAAAACTAATTTGATTATGAATTAAAATTATTTCTTGAAATATGTTTATACCCTTAATTTTTTTTCTTTACATTCTTAACATTTTCTTTATTAAAACTAAGGAATATATATAAAACAATAATCTGTTAAAAATAATGTTTATACCATTTCATAAGTGAAGGCAAAGGATTAATTAGGTTTTCCTTTCCGTTAAGGAAAAATTCACATATTTCACTAATATGTAAATTTTATTCTAATTTTTTTATCAATAAGTAAATAACATCTGTTTTCAATATATTTTACAATCAGTGAAAACATTAATTTTTTATCAATATGAAATTAATATGAATATTTTAAAACAAATTCAGAAAATATAATTTTGAAAACAAATTGAAAAACAAATGCATTCCATACTCTTTTTTTAATTTCTTCATAACATAAAATATTTTTCCATGTTATACGAACAATTTTGACCTCTCGATCATTTAAAGCGAAGTAGTTTATTCATACAGTACGGCAATATTTTAGATTTTTACTAAATTTAAGGAAAAACTATATATGTTTGTTTTGTAAATTTAACAAATCATGTTATACAAAATTTATGAGAAAGGAATATGTAACGTAATCAGTTTTGCATAATCTTTGAAAAAATAGTCTATACTGAAATCACATCAGTATTATTACTATTACAATACCGCAAAAAAGAAAAACAAAATATTTTATGTTACAAAGTCTTGTACAAAAAGATTTCGTAGGCATTAAAAAAAAAAAAAAATAGGAGGAAAAGCTGAGGTGCAACGCGTTGCGGCCCCGGAATGTTGTTTTCTCTGCATACCTCCGTCAATTTCTCATAGCGCATGCGCCGGATTTCGTGTTTACATTAGCCCAATGGAAGCTTCCCTTCTTTATATGTATATTCTTTGGTTCACCTATCCCATCAATGGCGCATGGTAATCTGCAGTTTTCACGTCGCTTATTCGCAATGGTGCCACTTTTCATTGACTATACACTTTAATCAAGCACGCAAACAGTTCCAAACAGCACGCGAACAGTTCCAAAACTGTTCTGTTTTGGAAATATTGCCACCTTTGGACTGAAATCCGATAATCATCACTTTTTCCAAATTTGATAAATCGCTCCCATTAGCCATGGAAGCAACGAGTCAAAGAATATACATATAAAGAAGGGAAGCTTCCATTGGGCTAATGTAAACACGAAATCCGGCGCATGCGCTATGAGAAATTGACGGAGGTATGCAGAGAAAACAACATTCCGGGGCCGCAACGCGTTGCACCTCAGCTTTTCCTCCTATTTTTTTTTTTTTTTAATGCCTACGAAATCTTTTTGTACAAGACTTTGTAACATAAAATATTTTGTTTTTCTTTTTTGCGGTATTGTAATAGTAATAATACTGATGTGATTTCAGTATAGACTATTTTTTCAAAGATTATGCAAAACTGATTACGTTACATATTCCTTTCTCATAAATTTTGTATAACATGATTTGTTAAATTTACAAAACAAACATATATAGTTTTTCCTTAAATTTAGTAAAAATCTAAAATATTGCCGTACTGTATGAATAAACTACTTCGCTTTAAATGATCGAGAGGTCAAAATTGTTCGTATAACATGGAAAAATATTTTATGTTATGAAGAAATTAAAAAAAGAGTATGGAATGCATTTGTTTTTCAATTTGTTTTCAAAATTATATTTTCTGAATTTGTTTTAAAATATTCATATTAATTTCATATTGATAAAAAATTAATGTTTTCACTGATTGTAAAATATATTGAAAACAGATGTTATTTACTTATTGATAAAAAAATTAGAATAAAATTTACATATTAGTGAAATATGTGAATTTTTCCTTAACGGAAAGGAAAACC
>CATNUR010000180.1:0-40855 GCA_951213105.1 Amaurobius ferox | reverse complement strand
ACAACAAAAACACAATCCTCAGAAAATCATATGAACGAAAGAGCATATACATGTGTGGTCAAAGATAAAAATAGCAAGCGAAAAAGCACACCTAAATATATTTTGGGTGGCCCTGAAAAGGGCCTTTTTTTTACGATGAAAGTGGCGGAAATTTACTCACGCTCGGGACTTCGTATTTGTCGAGGGAGGACAACATCTCCCGGCTTCGCCACAAAATTTATTTGGAAATCTCTAGCGCTGATATTTCCAGGCAAGACGGGTCTACTTGAGGTTTTTTTCACCACTCTGTGTTTTGGAAAAGGCCTGGTACCAGTACTCATCCTGGCCGTCTGCTTCATCTTTCGAGGTCCAACATCGACTCGCTCTGGACTCCTTACGGGAATGCATGGAAGCGTAGTTGGATTTTTTTCCACCACTGCCTGTTTTGGAAGAGGCCGAGTTCCGGTACTCATCCTGGCCGTCTGCTTCATCTTTCGAGGTCCAAGATCGACTCGCTCTGGACTCCTTACGGGAATGCATGGAAGCGACCTTGGATTTTTTTCCACCACTGCCTGTTTTGGAAGAGGCCGAGTTCCGGTACTCATCCTTGCAGTCTGCTTCATCTTTCGAGGCTCCATTAAAAATATACGTCTAGAACTTTCAAAAGACAACAGAATAATGATCTTATGTCCACATTGAAGCCCTTTTATATAACGCGGTCACCGAAGGGCGCTTCTTATTGGCTGTCCTGTCATGAGGCCTGTCATTGGTCTGATCCCCCTTTCGAACTCAGATGCAAGATTCTATCAAAATATACATATATCTATCTATATCTATCCCTGTTTTTTCAGTATGGTATGGATTAATTTTTTTATATATATAAATTTTGACAAAGCTAATTGCAGTACAAGAGTAAAAATCATAAGGCCAAACGTGTGCCGAGCAACTGCAAGAGAGAAGGGAAAAAAACTACTGAATACATGAAGGCCACATAGCCCTATTAACAATAAGGGGCAAAACAAAATGCCACCACGAGCAGAGAACTAGTAACTCCTTCCATAGTTCAAAGCCGACAGCGAAGTACAACATGGGCAACACAAATATACTAAAAACTTATGTACATATTTACAGAAGGCAACGAGTCACCTGGAACAATTGAGAAATCATTGACCGCGTATGTCGAAAGCAGAATATTGTTTCACTTCGCGTGTTATTAAAAGGAAATCTTTCAGTAATATATGGGGTGTGTGAAAATCATCATTTAGTAATCGAATACCCAGAAATTTCAGTAAATTACGTTTAAAGATAACGAGCTGTGTGCCACGTAAGACGGCGTTTTTGAAAAAGCATATATCCATACACACAACAAAAACACAATCCTCAGAAAATCATATGAACGAAAGAGCATATACATGTGTGGTCAAAGATAAAAATAGCAAGCGAAAAAGCACACCTAAATATATTTTGGGTGGCCCTGAAAAGGGCCTTTTTTTTACGATGAAAGTGGCGGAAATTTACTCACGCTCGGGACTTCGTATTTGTCGAGGGAGGACAACATCTCCCGGCTTCGCCACAAAATTTATTTGGAAATCTCTAGCGCTGATATTTCCAGGCAAGACGGGTCTACTTGAGGTTTTTTTCACCACTCTGTGTTTTGGAAAAGGCCTGGTACCAGTACTCATCCTGGCCGTCTGCTTCATCTTTCGAGGTCCAACATCGACTCGCTCTGGACTCCTTACGGGAATGCATGGAAGCGTAGTTGGATTTTTTTCCACCACTGCCTGTTTTGGAAGAGGCCGAGTTCCGGTACTCATCCTGGCCGTCTGCTTCATCTTTCGAGGTCCAAGATCGACTCGCTCTGGACTCCTTACGGGAATGCATGGAAGCGACCTTGGATTTTTTTCCACCACTGCCTGTTTTGGAAGAGGCCGAGTTCCGGTACTCATCCTTGCAGTCTGCTTCATCTTTCGAGGCTCCATTAAAAATATACGTCTAGAACTTTCAAAAGACAACAGAATAATGATCTTATGTCCACATTGAAGCCCTTTTATATAACGCGGTCACCGAAGGGCGCTTCTTATTGGCTGTCCTGTCATGAGGCCTGTCATTGGTCTGATCCCCCTTTCGAACTCAGATGCAAGATTCTATCAAAATATACATATATCTATCTATATCTATCCCTGTTTTTTCAGTATGGTATGGATTAATTTTTTTATATATATAAATTTTGACAAAGCTAATTGCAGTACAAGAGTAAAAATCATAAGGCCAAACGTGTGCCGAGCAACTGCAAGAGAGAAGGGAAAAAAACTACTGAATACATGAAGGCCACATAGCCCTATTAACAATAAGGGGCAAAACAAAATGCCACCACGAGCAGAGAACTAGTAACTCCTTCCATAGTTCAAAGCCGACAGCGAAGTACAACATGGGCAACACAAATATACTAAAAACTTATGTACATATTTACAGAAGGCAACGAGTCACCTGGAACAATTGAGAAATCATTGACCGCGTATGTCGAAAGCAGAATATTGTTTCACTTCGCGTGTTATTAAAAGGAAATCTTTCAGTAATATATGGGGTGTGTGAAAATCATCATTTAGTAATCGAATACCCAGAAATTTCAGTAAATTACGTTTAAAGATAACGAGCTGTGTGCCACGTAAGACGGCGTTTTTGAAAAAGCATATATCCATACACACAACAAAAACACAATCCTCAGAAAATCATATGAACGAAAGAGCATATACATGTGTGGTCAAAGATAAAAATAGCAAGCGAAAAAGCACACCTAAATATATTTTGGGTGGCCCTGAAAAGGGCCTTTTTTTTACGATGAAAGTGGCGGAAATTTACTCACGCTCGGGACTTCGTATTTGTCGAGGGAGGACAACATCTCCCGGCTTCGCCACAAAATTTATTTGGAAATCTCTAGCGCTGATATTTCCAGGCAAGACGGGTCTACTTGAGGTTTTTTTCACCACTCTGTGTTTTGGAAAAGGCCTGGTACCAGTACTCATCCTGGCCGTCTGCTTCATCTTTCGAGGTCCAACATCGACTCGCTCTGGACTCCTTACGGGAATGCATGGAAGCGTAGTTGGATTTTTTTCCACCACTGCCTGTTTTGGAAGAGGCCGAGTTCCGGTACTCATCCTGGCCGTCTGCTTCATCTTTCGAGGTCCAAGATCGACTCGCTCTGGACTCCTTACGGGAATGCATGGAAGCGACCTTGGATTTTTTTCCACCACTGCCTGTTTTGGAAGAGGCCGAGTTCCGGTACTCATCCTTGCAGTCTGCTTCATCTTTCGAGGCTCCATTAAAAATATACGTCTAGAACTTTCAAAAGACAACAGAATAATGATCTTATGTCCACATTGAAGCCCTTTTATATAACGCGGTCACCGAAGGGCGCTTCTTATTGGCTGTCCTGTCATGAGGCCTGTCATTGGTCTGATCCCCCTTTCGAACTCAGATGCAAGATTCTATCAAAATATACATATATCTATCTATATCTATCCCTGTTTTTTCAGTATGGTATGGATTAATTTTTTTATATATACTAAATTTTGACAAAGCTAATTGCAGTACAAGAGTAAAAATCATAAGGCCAAACGTGTGCCGAGCAACTGCAAGAGAGAAGGGAAAAAAACTACTGAATACATGAAGGCCACATAGCCCTATTAACAATAAGGGGCAAAACAAAATGCCACCACGAGCAGAGAACTAGTAACTCCTTCCATAGTTCAAAGCCGACAGCGAAGTACAACATGGGCAACACAAATATACTAAAAACTTATGTACATATTTACAGAAGGCAACGAGTCACCTGGAACAATTGAGAAATCATTGACCGCGTATGTCGAAAGCAGAATATTGTTTCACTTCGCGTGTTATTAAAAGGAAATCTTTCAGTAATATATGGGGTGTGTGAAAATCATCATTTAGTAATCGAATACCCAGAAATTTCAGTAAATTACGTTTAAAGATAACGAGCTGTGTGCCACGTAAGACGGCGTTTTTGAAAAAGCATATATCCATACACACAACAAAAACACAATCCTCAGAAAATCATATGAACGAAAGAGCATATACATGTGTGGTCAAAGATAAAAATAGCAAGCGAAAAAGCACACCTAAATATATTTTGGGTGGCCCTGAAAAGGGCCTTTTTTTTACGATGAAAGTGGCGGAAATTTACTCACGCTCGGGACTTCGTATTTGTCGAGGGAGGACAACATCTCCCGGCTTCGCCACAAAATTTATTTGGAAATCTCTAGCGCTGATATTTCCAGGCAAGACGGGTCTACTTGAGGTTTTTTTCACCACTCTGTGTTTTGGAAAAGGCCTGGTACCAGTACTCATCCTGGCCGTCTGCTTCATCTTTCGAGGTCCAACATCGACTCGCTCTGGACTCCTTACGGGAATGCATGGAAGCGTAGTTGGATTTTTTTCCACCACTGCCTGTTTTGGAAGAGGCCGAGTTCCGGTACTCATCCTGGCCGTCTGCTTCATCTTTCGAGGTCCAAGATCGACTCGCTCTGGACTCCTTACGGGAATGCATGGAAGCGACCTTGGATTTTTTTCCACCACTGCCTGTTTTGGAAGAGGCCGAGTTCCGGTACTCATCCTTGCAGTCTGCTTCATCTTTCGAGGCTCCATTAAAAATATACGTCTAGAACTTTCAAAAGACAACAGAATAATGATCTTATGTCCACATTGAAGCCCTTTTATATAACGCGGTCACCGAAGGGCGCTTCTTATTGGCTGTCCTGTCATGAGGCCTGTCATTGGTCTGATCCCCCTTTCGAACTCAGATGCAAGATTCTATCAAAATATACATATATCTATCTATATCTATCCCTGTTTTTTCAGTATGGTATGGATTAATTTTTTTATATATATAAATTTTGACAAAGCTAATTGCAGTACAAGAGTAAAAATCATAAGGCCAAACGTGTGCCGAGCAACTGCAAGAGAGAAGGGAAAAAAACTACTGAATACATGAAGGCCACATAGCCCTATTAACAATAAGGGGCAAAACAAAATGCCACCACGAGCAGAGAACTAGTAACTCCTTCCATAGTTCAAAGCCGACAGCGAAGTACAACATGGGCAACACAAATATACTAAAAACTTATGTACATATTTACAGAAGGCAACGAGTCACCTGGAACAATTGAGAAATCATTGACCGCGTATGTCGAAAGCAGAATATTGTTTCACTTCGCGTGTTATTAAAAGGAAATCTTTCAGTAATATATGGGGTGTGTGAAAATCATCATTTAGTAATCGAATACCCAGAAATTTCAGTAAATTACGTTTAAAGATAACGAGCTGTGTGCCACGTAAGACGGCGTTTTTGAAAAAGCATATATCCATACACACAACAAAAACACAATCCTCAGAAAATCATATGAACGAAAGAGCATATACATGTGTGGTCAAAGATAAAAATAGCAAGCGAAAAAGCACACCTAAATATATTTTGGGTGGCCCTGAAAAGGGCCTTTTTTTTACGATGAAAGTGGCGGAAATTTACTCACGCTCGGGACTTCGTATTTGTCGAGGGAGGACAACATCTCCCGGCTTCGCCACAAAATTTATTTGGAAATCTCTAGCGCTGATATTTCCAGGCAAGACGGGTCTACTTGAGGTTTTTTTCACCACTCTGTGTTTTGGAAAAGGCCTGGTACCAGTACTCATCCTGGCCGTCTGCTTCATCTTTCGAGGTCCAACATCGACTCGCTCTGGACTCCTTACGGGAATGCATGGAAGCGTAGTTGGATTTTTTTCCACCACTGCCTGTTTTGGAAGAGGCCGAGTTCCGGTACTCATCCTGGCCGTCTGCTTCATCTTTCGAGGTCCAAGATCGACTCGCTCTGGACTCCTTACGGGAATGCATGGAAGCGACCTTGGATTTTTTTCCACCACTGCCTGTTTTGGAAGAGGCCGAGTTCCGGTACTCATCCTTGCAGTCTGCTTCATCTTTCGAGGCTCCATTAAAAATATACGTCTAGAACTTTCAAAAGACAACAGAATAATGATCTTATGTCCACATTGAAGCCCTTTTATATAACGCGGTCACCGAAGGGCGCTTCTTATTGGCTGTCCTGTCATGAGGCCTGTCATTGGTCTGATCCCCCTTTCGAACTCAGATGCAAGATTCTATCAAAATATACATATATCTATCTATATCTATCCCTGTTTTTTCAGTATGGTATGGATTAATTTTTTTATATATATAAATTTTGACAAAGCTAATTGCAGTACAAGAGTAAAAATCATAAGGCCAAACGTGTGCCGAGCAACTGCAAGAGAGAAGGGAAAAAAACTACTGAATACATGAAGGCCACATAGCCCTATTAACAATAAGGGGCAAAACAAAATGCCACCACGAGCAGAGAACTAGTAACTCCTTCCATAGTTCAAAGCCGACAGCGAAGTACAACATGGGCAACACAAATATACTAAAAACTTATGTACATATTTACAGAAGGCAACGAGTCACCTGGAACAATTGAGAAATCATTGACCGCGTATGTCGAAAGCAGAATATTGTTTCACTTCGCGTGTTATTAAAAGGAAATCTTTCAGTAATATATGGGGTGTGTGAAAATCATCATTTAGTAATCGAATACCCAGAAATTTCAGTAAATTACGTTTAAAGATAACGAGCTGTGTGCCACGTAAGACGGCGTTTTTGAAAAAGCATATATCCATACACACAACAAAAACACAATCCTCAGAAAATCATATGAACGAAAGAGCATATACATGTGTGGTCAAAGATAAAAATAGCAAGCGAAAAAGCACACCTAAATATATTTTGGGTGGCCCTGAAAAGGGCCTTTTTTTTACGATGAAAGTGGCGGAAATTTACTCACGCTCGGGACTTCGTATTTGTCGAGGGAGGACAACATCTCCCGGCTTCGCCACAAAATTTATTTGGAAATCTCTAGCGCTGATATTTCCAGGCAAGACGGGTCTACTTGAGGTTTTTTTCACCACTCTGTGTTTTGGAAAAGGCCTGGTACCAGTACTCATCCTGGCCGTCTGCTTCATCTTTCGAGGTCCAACATCGACTCGCTCTGGACTCCTTACGGGAATGCATGGAAGCGTAGTTGGATTTTTTTCCACCACTGCCTGTTTTGGAAGAGGCCGAGTTCCGGTACTCATCCTGGCCGTCTGCTTCATCTTTCGAGGTCCAAGATCGACTCGCTCTGGACTCCTTACGGGAATGCATGGAAGCGACCTTGGATTTTTTTCCACCACTGCCTGTTTTGGAAGAGGCCGAGTTCCGGTACTCATCCTTGCAGTCTGCTTCATCTTTCGAGGCTCCATTAAAAATATACGTCTAGAACTTTCAAAAGACAACAGAATAATGATCTTATGTCCACATTGAAGCCCTTTTATATAACGCGGTCACCGAAGGGCGCTTCTTATTGGCTGTCCTGTCATGAGGCCTGTCATTGGTCTGATCCCCCTTTCGAACTCAGATGCAAGATTCTATCAAAATATACATATATCTATCTATATCTATCCCTGTTTTTTCAGTATGGTATGGATTAATTTTTTTATATATATAAATTTTGACAAAGCTAATTGCAGTACAAGAGTAAAAATCATAAGGCCAAACGTGTGCCGAGCAACTGCAAGAGAGAAGGGAAAAAAACTACTGAATACATGAAGGCCACATAGCCCTATTAACAATAAGGGGCAAAACAAAATGCCACCACGAGCAGAGAACTAGTAACTCCTTCCATAGTTCAAAGCCGACAGCGAAGTACAACATGGGCAACACAAATATACTAAAAACTTATGTACATATTTACAGAAGGCAACGAGTCACCTGGAACAATTGAGAAATCATTGACCGCGTATGTCGAAAGCAGAATATTGTTTCACTTCGCGTGTTATTAAAAGGAAATCTTTCAGTAATATATGGGGTGTGTGAAAATCATCATTTAGTAATCGAATACCCAGAAATTTCAGTAAATTACGTTTAAAGATAACGAGCTGTGTGCCACGTAAGACGGCGTTTTTGAAAAAGCATATATCCATACACACAACAAAAACACAATCCTCAGAAAATCATATGAACGAAAGAGCATATACATGTGTGGTCAAAGATAAAAATAGCAAGCGAAAAAGCACACCTAAATATATTTTGGGTGGCCCTGAAAAGGGCCTTTTTTTTACGATGAAAGTGGCGGAAATTTACTCACGCTCGGGACTTCGTATTTGTCGAGGGAGGACAACATCTCCCGGCTTCGCCACAAAATTTATTTGGAAATCTCTAGCGCTGATATTTCCAGGCAAGACGGGTCTACTTGAGGTTTTTTTCACCACTCTGTGTTTTGGAAAAGGCCTGGTACCAGTACTCATCCTGGCCGTCTGCTTCATCTTTCGAGGTCCAACATCGACTCGCTCTGGACTCCTTACGGGAATGCATGGAAGCGTAGTTGGATTTTTTTCCACCACTGCCTGTTTTGGAAGAGGCCGAGTTCCGGTACTCATCCTGGCCGTCTGCTTCATCTTTCGAGGTCCAAGATCGACTCGCTCTGGACTCCTTACGGGAATGCATGGAAGCGACCTTGGATTTTTTTCCACCACTGCCTGTTTTGGAAGAGGCCGAGTTCCGGTACTCATCCTTGCAGTCTGCTTCATCTTTCGAGGCTCCATTAAAAATATACGTCTAGAACTTTCAAAAGACAACAGAATAATGATCTTATGTCCACATTGAAGCCCTTTTATATAACGCGGTCACCGAAGGGCGCTTCTTATTGGCTGTCCTGTCATGAGGCCTGTCATTGGTCTGATCCCCCTTTCGAACTCAGATGCAAGATTCTATCAAAATATACATATATCTATCTATATCTATCCCTGTTTTTTCAGTATGGTATGGATTAATTTTTTTATATATATAAATTTTGACAAAGCTAATTGCAGTACAAGAGTAAAAATCATAAGGCCAAACGTGTGCCGAGCAACTGCAAGAGAGAAGGGAAAAAAACTACTGAATACATGAAGGCCACATAGCCCTATTAACAATAAGGGGCAAAACAAAATGCCACCACGAGCAGAGAACTAGTAACTCCTTCCATAGTTCAAAGCCGACAGCGAAGTACAACATGGGCAACACAAATATACTAAAAACTTATGTACATATTTACAGAAGGCAACGAGTCACCTGGAACAATTGAGAAATCATTGACCGCGTATGTCGAAAGCAGAATATTGTTTCACTTCGCGTGTTATTAAAAGGAAATCTTTCAGTAATATATGGGGTGTGTGAAAATCATCATTTAGTAATCGAATACCCAGAAATTTCAGTAAATTACGTTTAAAGATAACGAGCTGTGTGCCACGTAAGACGGCGTTTTTGAAAAAGCATATATCCATACACACAACAAAAACACAATCCTCAGAAAATCATATGAACGAAAGAGCATATACATGTGTGGTCAAAGATAAAAATAGCAAGCGAAAAAGCACACCTAAATATATTTTGGGTGGCCCTGAAAAGGGCCTTTTTTTTACGATGAAAGTGGCGGAAATTTACTCACGCTCGGGACTTCGTATTTGTCGAGGGAGGACAACATCTCCCGGCTTCGCCACAAAATTTATTTGGAAATCTCTAGCGCTGATATTTCCAGGCAAGACGGGTCTACTTGAGGTTTTTTTCACCACTCTGTGTTTTGGAAAAGGCCTGGTACCAGTACTCATCCTGGCCGTCTGCTTCATCTTTCGAGGTCCAACATCGACTCGCTCTGGACTCCTTACGGGAATGCATGGAAGCGTAGTTGGATTTTTTTCCACCACTGCCTGTTTTGGAAGAGGCCGAGTTCCGGTACTCATCCTGGCCGTCTGCTTCATCTTTCGAGGTCCAAGATCGACTCGCTCTGGACTCCTTACGGGAATGCATGGAAGCGACCTTGGATTTTTTTCCACCACTGCCTGTTTTGGAAGAGGCCGAGTTCCGGTACTCATCCTTGCAGTCTGCTTCATCTTTCGAGGCTCCATTAAAAATATACGTCTAGAACTTTCAAAAGACAACAGAATAATGATCTTATGTCCACATTGAAGCCCTTTTATATAACGCGGTCACCGAAGGGCGCTTCTTATTGGCTGTCCTGTCATGAGGCCTGTCATTGGTCTGATCCCCCTTTCGAACTCAGATGCAAGATTCTATCAAAATATACATATATCTATCTATATCTATCCCTGTTTTTTCAGTATGGTATGGATTAATTTTTTTATATATATAAATTTTGACAAAGCTAATTGCAGTACAAGAGTAAAAATCATAAGGCCAAACGTGTGCCGAGCAACTGCAAGAGAGAAGGGAAAAAAACTACTGAATACATGAAGGCCACATAGCCCTATTAACAATAAGGGGCAAAACAAAATGCCACCACGAGCAGAGAACTAGTAACTCCTTCCATAGTTCAAAGCCGACAGCGAAGTACAACATGGGCAACACAAATATACTAAAAACTTATGTACATATTTACAGAAGGCAACGAGTCACCTGGAACAATTGAGAAATCATTGACCGCGTATGTCGAAAGCAGAATATTGTTTCACTTCGCGTGTTATTAAAAGGAAATCTTTCAGTAATATATGGGGTGTGTGAAAATCATCATTTAGTAATCGAATACCCAGAAATTTCAGTAAATTACGTTTAAAGATAACGAGCTGTGTGCCACGTAAGACGGCGTTTTTGAAAAAGCATATATCCATACACACAACAAAAACACAATCCTCAGAAAATCATATGAACGAAAGAGCATATACATGTGTGGTCAAAGATAAAAATAGCAAGCGAAAAAGCACACCTAAATATATTTTGGGTGGCCCTGAAAAGGGCCTTTTTTTTACGATGAAAGTGGCGGAAATTTACTCACGCTCGGGACTTCGTATTTGTCGAGGGAGGACAACATCTCCCGGCTTCGCCACAAAATTTATTTGGAAATCTCTAGCGCTGATATTTCCAGGCAAGACGGGTCTACTTGAGGTTTTTTTCACCACTCTGTGTTTTGGAAAAGGCCTGGTACCAGTACTCATCCTGGCCGTCTGCTTCATCTTTCGAGGTCCAACATCGACTCGCTCTGGACTCCTTACGGGAATGCATGGAAGCGTAGTTGGATTTTTTTCCACCACTGCCTGTTTTGGAAGAGGCCGAGTTCCGGTACTCATCCTGGCCGTCTGCTTCATCTTTCGAGGTCCAAGATCGACTCGCTCTGGACTCCTTACGGGAATGCATGGAAGCGACCTTGGATTTTTTTCCACCACTGCCTGTTTTGGAAGAGGCCGAGTTCCGGTACTCATCCTTGCAGTCTGCTTCATCTTTCGAGGCTCCATTAAAAATATACGTCTAGAACTTTCAAAAGACAACAGAATAATGATCTTATGTCCACATTGAAGCCCTTTTATATAACGCGGTCACCGAAGGGCGCTTCTTATTGGCTGTCCTGTCATGAGGCCTGTCATTGGTCTGATCCCCCTTTCGAACTCAGATGCAAGATTCTATCAAAATATACATATATCTATCTATATCTATCCCTGTTTTTTCAGTATGGTATGGATTAATTTTTTTATATATATAAATTTTGACAAAGCTAATTGCAGTACAAGAGTAAAAATCATAAGGCCAAACGTGTGCCGAGCAACTGCAAGAGAGAAGGGAAAAAAACTACTGAATACATGAAGGCCACATAGCCCTATTAACAATAAGGGGCAAAACAAAATGCCACCACGAGCAGAGAACTAGTAACTCCTTCCATAGTTCAAAGCCGACAGCGAAGTACAACATGGGCAACACAAATATACTAAAAACTTATGTACATATTTACAGAAGGCAACGAGTCACCTGGAACAATTGAGAAATCATTGACCGCGTATGTCGAAAGCAGAATATTGTTTCACTTCGCGTGTTATTAAAAGGAAATCTTTCAGTAATATATGGGGTGTGTGAAAATCATCATTTAGTAATCGAATACCCAGAAATTTCAGTAAATTACGTTTAAAGATAACGAGCTGTGTGCCACGTAAGACGGCGTTTTTGAAAAAGCATATATCCATACACACAACAAAAACACAATCCTCAGAAAATCATATGAACGAAAGAGCATATACATGTGTGGTCAAAGATAAAAATAGCAAGCGAAAAAGCACACCTAAATATATTTTGGGTGGCCCTGAAAAGGGCCTTTTTTTTACGATGAAAGTGGCGGAAATTTACTCACGCTCGGGACTTCGTATTTGTCGAGGGAGGACAACATCTCCCGGCTTCGCCACAAAATTTATTTGGAAATCTCTAGCGCTGATATTTCCAGGCAAGACGGGTCTACTTGAGGTTTTTTTCACCACTCTGTGTTTTGGAAAAGGCCTGGTACCAGTACTCATCCTGGCCGTCTGCTTCATCTTTCGAGGTCCAACATCGACTCGCTCTGGACTCCTTACGGGAATGCATGGAAGCGTAGTTGGATTTTTTTCCACCACTGCCTGTTTTGGAAGAGGCCGAGTTCCGGTACTCATCCTGGCCGTCTGCTTCATCTTTCGAGGTCCAAGATCGACTCGCTCTGGACTCCTTACGGGAATGCATGGAAGCGACCTTGGATTTTTTTCCACCACTGCCTGTTTTGGAAGAGGCCGAGTTCCGGTACTCATCCTTGCAGTCTGCTTCATCTTTCGAGGCTCCATTAAAAATATACGTCTAGAACTTTCAAAAGACAACAGAATAATGATCTTATGTCCACATTGAAGCCCTTTTATATAACGCGGTCACCGAAGGGCGCTTCTTATTGGCTGTCCTGTCATGAGGCCTGTCATTGGTCTGATCCCCCTTTCGAACTCAGATGCAAGATTCTATCAAAATATACATATATCTATCTATATCTATCCCTGTTTTTTCAGTATGGTATGGATTAATTTTTTTATATATATAAATTTTGACAAAGCTAATTGCAGTACAAGAGTAAAAATCATAAGGCCAAACGTGTGCCGAGCAACTGCAAGAGAGAAGGGAAAAAAACTACTGAATACATGAAGGCCACATAGCCCTATTAACAATAAGGGGCAAAACAAAATGCCACCACGAGCAGAGAACTAGTAACTCCTTCCATAGTTCAAAGCCGACAGCGAAGTACAACATGGGCAACACAAATATACTAAAAACTTATGTACATATTTACAGAAGGCAACGAGTCACCTGGAACAATTGAGAAATCATTGACCGCGTATGTCGAAAGCAGAATATTGTTTCACTTCGCGTGTTATTAAAAGGAAATCTTTCAGTAATATATGGGGTGTGTGAAAATCATCATTTAGTAATCGAATACCCAGAAATTTCAGTAAATTACGTTTAAAGATAACGAGCTGTGTGCCACGTAAGACGGCGTTTTTGAAAAAGCATATATCCATACACACAACAAAAACACAATCCTCAGAAAATCATATGAACGAAAGAGCATATACATGTGTGGTCAAAGATAAAAATAGCAAGCGAAAAAGCACACCTAAATATATTTTGGGTGGCCCTGAAAAGGGCCTTTTTTTTACGATGAAAGTGGCGGAAATTTACTCACGCTCGGGACTTCGTATTTGTCGAGGGAGGACAACATCTCCCGGCTTCGCCACAAAATTTATTTGGAAATCTCTAGCGCTGATATTTCCAGGCAAGACGGGTCTACTTGAGGTTTTTTTCACCACTCTGTGTTTTGGAAAAGGCCTGGTACCAGTACTCATCCTGGCCGTCTGCTTCATCTTTCGAGGTCCAACATCGACTCGCTCTGGACTCCTTACGGGAATGCATGGAAGCGTAGTTGGATTTTTTTCCACCACTGCCTGTTTTGGAAGAGGCCGAGTTCCGGTACTCATCCTGGCCGTCTGCTTCATCTTTCGAGGTCCAAGATCGACTCGCTCTGGACTCCTTACGGGAATGCATGGAAGCGACCTTGGATTTTTTTCCACCACTGCCTGTTTTGGAAGAGGCCGAGTTCCGGTACTCATCCTTGCAGTCTGCTTCATCTTTCGAGGCTCCATTAAAAATATACGTCTAGAACTTTCAAAAGACAACAGAATAATGATCTTATGTCCACATTGAAGCCCTTTTATATAACGCGGTCACCGAAGGGCGCTTCTTATTGGCTGTCCTGTCATGAGGCCTGTCATTGGTCTGATCCCCCTTTCGAACTCAGATGCAAGATTCTATCAAAATATACATATATCTATCTATATCTATCCCTGTTTTTTCAGTATGGTATGGATTAATTTTTTTATATATATAAATTTTGACAAAGCTAATTGCAGTACAAGAGTAAAAATCATAAGGCCAAACGTGTGCCGAGCAACTGCAAGAGAGAAGGGAAAAAAACTACTGAATACATGAAGGCCACATAGCCCTATTAACAATAAGGGGCAAAACAAAATGCCACCACGAGCAGAGAACTAGTAACTCCTTCCATAGTTCAAAGCCGACAGCGAAGTACAACATGGGCAACACAAATATACTAAAAACTTATGTACATATTTACAGAAGGCAACGAGTCACCTGGAACAATTGAGAAATCATTGACCGCGTATGTCGAAAGCAGAATATTGTTTCACTTCGCGTGTTATTAAAAGGAAATCTTTCAGTAATATATGGGGTGTGTGAAAATCATCATTTAGTAATCGAATACCCAGAAATTTCAGTAAATTACGTTTAAAGATAACGAGCTGTGTGCCACGTAAGACGGCGTTTTTGAAAAAGCATATATCCATACACACAACAAAAACACAATCCTCAGAAAATCATATGAACGAAAGAGCAGTATACATGTGTGGTCAAAGATAAAAATAGCAAGCGAAAAAGCACACCTAAATATATTTTGGGTGGCCCTGAAAAGGGCCTTTTTTTTACGATGAAAGTGGCGGAAATTTACTCACGCTCGGGACTTCGTATTTGTCGAGGGAGGACAACATCTCCCGGCTTCGCCACAAAATTTATTTGGAAATCTCTAGCGCTGATATTTCCAGGCAAGACGGGTCTACTTGAGGTTTTTTTCACCACTCTGTGTTTTGGAAAAGGCCTGGTACCAGTACTCATCCTGGCCGTCTGCTTCATCTTTCGAGGTCCAACATCGACTCGCTCTGGACTCCTTACGGGAATGCATGGAAGCGTAGTTGGATTTTTTTCCACCACTGCCTGTTTTGGAAGAGGCCGAGTTCCGGTACTCATCCTGGCCGTCTGCTTCATCTTTCGAGGTCCAAGATCGACTCGCTCTGGACTCCTTACGGGAATGCATGGAAGCGACCTTGGATTTTTTTCCACCACTGCCTGTTTTGGAAGAGGCCGAGTTCCGGTACTCATCCTTGCAGTCTGCTTCATCTTTCGAGGCTCCATTAAAAATATACGTCTAGAACTTTCAAAAGACAACAGAATAATGATCTTATGTCCACATTGAAGCCCTTTTATATAACGCGGTCACCGAAGGGCGCTTCTTATTGGCTGTCCTGTCATGAGGCCTGTCATTGGTCTGATCCCCCTTTCGAACTCAGATGCAAGATTCTATCAAAATATACATATATCTATCTATATCTATCCCTGTTTTTTCAGTATGGTATGGATTAATTTTTTTATATATATAAATTTTGACAAAGCTAATTGCAGTACAAGAGTAAAAATCATAAGGCCAAACGTGTGCCGAGCAACTGCAAGAGAGAAGGGAAAAAAACTACTGAATACATGAAGGCCACATAGCCCTATTAACAATAAGGGGCAAAACAAAATGCCACCACGAGCAGAGAACTAGTAACTCCTTCCATAGTTCAAAGCCGACAGCGAAGTACAACATGGGCAACACAAATATACTAAAAACTTATGTACATATTTACAGAAGGCAACGAGTCACCTGGAACAATTGAGAAATCATTGACCGCGTATGTCGAAAGCAGAATATTGTTTCACTTCGCGTGTTATTAAAAGGAAATCTTTCAGTAATATATGGGGTGTGTGAAAATCATCATTTAGTAATCGAATACCCAGAAATTTCAGTAAATTACGTTTAAAGATAACGAGCTGTGTGCCACGTAAGACGGCGTTTTTGAAAAAGCATATATCCATACACACAACAAAAACACAATCCTCAGAAAATCATATGAACGAAAGAGCATATACATGTGTGGTCAAAGATAAAAATAGCAAGCGAAAAAGCACACCTAAATATATTTTGGGTGGCCCTGAAAAGGGCCTTTTTTTTACGATGAAAGTGGCGGAAATTTACTCACGCTCGGGACTTCGTATTTGTCGAGGGAGGACAACATCTCCCGGCTTCGCCACAAAATTTATTTGGAAATCTCTAGCGCTGATATTTCCAGGCAAGACGGGTCTACTTGAGGTTTTTTTCACCACTCTGTGTTTTGGAAAAGGCCTGGTACCAGTACTCATCCTGGCCGTCTGCTTCATCTTTCGAGGTCCAACATCGACTCGCTCTGGACTCCTTACGGGAATGCATGGAAGCGTAGTTGGATTTTTTTCCACCACTGCCTGTTTTGGAAGAGGCCGAGTTCCGGTACTCATCCTGGCCGTCTGCTTCATCTTTCGAGGTCCAAGATCGACTCGCTCTGGACTCCTTACGGGAATGCATGGAAGCGACCTTGGATTTTTTTCCACCACTGCCTGTTTTGGAAGAGGCCGAGTTCCGGTACTCATCCTTGCAGTCTGCTTCATCTTTCGAGGCTCCATTAAAAATATACGTCTAGAACTTTCAAAAGACAACAGAATAATGATCTTATGTCCACATTGAAGCCCTTTTATATAACGCGGTCACCGAAGGGCGCTTCTTATTGGCTGTCCTGTCATGAGGCCTGTCATTGGTCTGATCCCCCTTTCGAACTCAGATGCAAGATTCTATCAAAATATACATATATCTATCTATATCTATCCCTGTTTTTTCAGTATGGTATGGATTAATTTTTTTATATATATAAATTTTGACAAAGCTAATTGCAGTACAAGAGTAAAAATCATAAGGCCAAACGTGTGCCGAGCAACTGCAAGAGAGAAGGGAAAAAAACTACTGAATACATGAAGGCCACATAGCCCTATTAACAATAAGGGGCAAAACAAAATGCCACCACGAGCAGAGAACTAGTAACTCCTTCCATAGTTCAAAGCCGACAGCGAAGTACAACATGGGCAACACAAATATACTAAAAACTTATGTACATATTTACAGAAGGCAACGAGTCACCTGGAACAATTGAGAAATCATTGACCGCGTATGTCGAAAGCAGAATATTGTTTCACTTCGCGTGTTATTAAAAGGAAATCTTTCAGTAATATATGGGGTGTGTGAAAATCATCATTTAGTAATCGAATACCCAGAAATTTCAGTAAATTACGTTTAAAGATAACGAGCTGTGTGCCACGTAAGACGGCGTTTTTGAAAAAGCATATATCCATACACACAACAAAAACACAATCCTCAGAAAATCATATGAACGAAAGAGCATATACATGTGTGGTCAAAGATAAAAATAGCAAGCGAAAAAGCACACCTAAATATATTTTGGGTGGCCCTGAAAAGGGCCTTTTTTTTACGATGAAAGTGGCGGAAATTTACTCACGCTCGGGACTTCGTATTTGTCGAGGGAGGACAACATCTCCCGGCTTCGCCACAAAATTTATTTGGAAATCTCTAGCGCTGATATTTCCAGGCAAGACGGGTCTACTTGAGGTTTTTTTCACCACTCTGTGTTTTGGAAAAGGCCTGGTACCAGTACTCATCCTGGCCGTCTGCTTCATCTTTCGAGGTCCAACATCGACTCGCTCTGGACTCCTTACGGGAATGCATGGAAGCGTAGTTGGATTTTTTTCCACCACTGCCTGTTTTGGAAGAGGCCGAGTTCCGGTACTCATCCTGGCCGTCTGCTTCATCTTTCGAGGTCCAAGATCGACTCGCTCTGGACTCCTTACGGGAATGCATGGAAGCGACCTTGGATTTTTTTCCACCACTGCCTGTTTTGGAAGAGGCCGAGTTCCGGTACTCATCCTTGCAGTCTGCTTCATCTTTCGAGGCTCCATTAAAAATATACGTCTAGAACTTTCAAAAGACAACAGAATAATGATCTTATGTCCACATTGAAGCCCTTTTATATAACGCGGTCACCGAAGGGCGCTTCTTATTGGCTGTCCTGTCATGAGGCCTGTCATTGGTCTGATCCCCCTTTCGAACTCAGATGCAAGATTCTATCAAAATATACATATATCTATCTATATCTATCCCTGTTTTTTCAGTATGGTATGGATTAATTTTTTTATATATATAAATTTTGACAAAGCTAATTGCAGTACAAGAGTAAAAATCATAAGGCCAAACGTGTGCCGAGCAACTGCAAGAGAGAAGGGAAAAAAACTACTGAATACATGAAGGCCACATAGCCCTATTAACAATAAGGGGCAAAACAAAATGCCACCACGAGCAGAGAACTAGTAACTCCTTCCATAGTTCAAAGCCGACAGCGAAGTACAACATGGGCAACACAAATATACTAAAAACTTATGTACATATTTACAGAAGGCAACGAGTCACCTGGAACAATTGAGAAATCATTGACCGCGTATGTCGAAAGCAGAATATTGTTTCACTTCGCGTGTTATTAAAAGGAAATCTTTCAGTAATATATGGGGTGTGTGAAAATCATCATTTAGTAATCGAATACCCAGAAATTTCAGTAAATTACGTTTAAAGATAACGAGCTGTGTGCCACGTAAGACGGCGTTTTTGAAAAAGCATATATCCATACACACAACAAAAACACAATCCTCAGAAAATCATATGAACGAAAGAGCATATACATGTGTGGTCAAAGATAAAAATAGCAAGCGAAAAAGCACACCTAAATATATTTTGGGTGGCCCTGAAAAGGGCCTTTTTTTTACGATGAAAGTGGCGGAAATTTACTCACGCTCGGGACTTCGTATTTGTCGAGGGAGGACAACATCTCCCGGCTTCGCCACAAAATTTATTTGGAAATCTCTAGCGCTGATATTTCCAGGCAAGACGGGTCTACTTGAGGTTTTTTTCACCACTCTGTGTTTTGGAAAAGGCCTGGTACCAGTACTCATCCTGGCCGTCTGCTTCATCTTTCGAGGTCCAACATCGACTCGCTCTGGACTCCTTACGGGAATGCATGGAAGCGTAGTTGGATTTTTTTCCACCACTGCCTGTTTTGGAAGAGGCCGAGTTCCGGTACTCATCCTGGCCGTCTGCTTCATCTTTCGAGGTCCAAGATCGACTCGCTCTGGACTCCTTACGGGAATGCATGGAAGCGACCTTGGATTTTTTTCCACCACTGCCTGTTTTGGAAGAGGCCGAGTTCCGGTACTCATCCTTGCAGTCTGCTTCATCTTTCGAGGCTCCATTAAAAATATACGTCTAGAACTTTCAAAAGACAACAGAATAATGATCTTATGTCCACATTGAAGCCCTTTTATATAACGCGGTCACCGAAGGGCGCTTCTTATTGGCTGTCCTGTCATGAGGCCTGTCATTGGTCTGATCCCCCTTTCGAACTCAGATGCAAGATTCTATCAAAATATACATATATCTATCTATATCTATCCCTGTTTTTTCAGTATGGTATGGATTAATTTTTTTATATATATAAATTTTGACAAAGCTAATTGCAGTACAAGAGTAAAAATCATAAGGCCAAACGTGTGCCGAGCAACTGCAAGAGAGAAGGGAAAAAAACTACTGAATACATGAAGGCCACATAGCCCTATTAACAATAAGGGGCAAAACAAAATGCCACCACGAGCAGAGAACTAGTAACTCCTTCCATAGTTCAAAGCCGACAGCGAAGTACAACATGGGCAACACAAATATACTAAAAACTTATGTACATATTTACAGAAGGCAACGAGTCACCTGGAACAATTGAGAAATCATTGACCGCGTATGTCGAAAGCAGAATATTGTTTCACTTCGCGTGTTATTAAAAGGAAATCTTTCAGTAATATATGGGGTGTGTGAAAATCATCATTTAGTAATCGAATACCCAGAAATTTCAGTAAATTACGTTTAAAGATAACGAGCTGTGTGCCACGTAAGACGGCGTTTTTGAAAAAGCATATATCCATACACACAACAAAAACACAATCCTCAGAAAATCATATGAACGAAAGAGCATATACATGTGTGGTCAAAGATAAAAATAGCAAGCGAAAAAGCACACCTAAATATATTTTGGGTGGCCCTGAAAAGGGCCTTTTTTTTACGATGAAAGTGGCGGAAATTTACTCACGCTCGGGACTTCGTATTTGTCGAGGGAGGACAACATCTCCCGGCTTCGCCACAAAATTTATTTGGAAATCTCTAGCGCTGATATTTCCAGGCAAGACGGGTCTACTTGAGGTTTTTTTCACCACTCTGTGTTTTGGAAAAGGCCTGGTACCAGTACTCATCCTGGCCGTCTGCTTCATCTTTCGAGGTCCAACATCGACTCGCTCTGGACTCCTTACGGGAATGCATGGAAGCGTAGTTGGATTTTTTTCCACCACTGCCTGTTTTGGAAGAGGCCGAGTTCCGGTACTCATCCTGGCCGTCTGCTTCATCTTTCGAGGTCCAAGATCGACTCGCTCTGGACTCCTTACGGGAATGCATGGAAGCGACCTTGGATTTTTTTCCACCACTGCCTGTTTTGGAAGAGGCCGAGTTCCGGTACTCATCCTTGCAGTCTGCTTCATCTTTCGAGGCTCCATTAAAAATATACGTCTAGAACTTTCAAAAGACAACAGAATAATGATCTTATGTCCACATTGAAGCCCTTTTATATAACGCGGTCACCGAAGGGCGCTTCTTATTGGCTGTCCTGTCATGAGGCCTGTCATTGGTCTGATCCCCCTTTCGAACTCAGATGCAAGATTCTATCAAAATATACATATATCTATCTATATCTATCCCTGTTTTTTCAGTATGGTATGGATTAATTTTTTTATATATATAAATTTTGACAAAGCTAATTGCAGTACAAGAGTAAAAATCATAAGGCCAAACGTGTGCCGAGCAACTGCAAGAGAGAAGGGAAAAAAACTACTGAATACATGAAGGCCACATAGCCCTATTAACAATAAGGGGCAAAACAAAATGCCACCACGAGCAGAGAACTAGTAACTCCTTCCATAGTTCAAAGCCGACAGCGAAGTACAACATGGGCAACACAAATATACTAAAAACTTATGTACATATTTACAGAAGGCAACGAGTCACCTGGAACAATTGAGAAATCATTGACCGCGTATGTCGAAAGCAGAATATTGTTTCACTTCGCGTGTTATTAAAAGGAAATCTTTCAGTAATATATGGGGTGTGTGAAAATCATCATTTAGTAATCGAATACCCAGAAATTTCAGTAAATTACGTTTAAAGATAACGAGCTGTGTGCCACGTAAGACGGCGTTTTTGAAAAAGCATATATCCATACACACAACAAAAACACAATCCTCAGAAAATCATATGAACGAAAGAGCATATACATGTGTGGTCAAAGATAAAAATAGCAAGCGAAAAAGCACACCTAAATATATTTTGGGTGGCCCTGAAAAGGGCCTTTTTTTTACGATGAAAGTGGCGGAAATTTACTCACGCTCGGGACTTCGTATTTGTCGAGGGAGGACAACATCTCCCGGCTTCGCCACAAAATTTATTTGGAAATCTCTAGCGCTGATATTTCCAGGCAAGACGGGTCTACTTGAGGTTTTTTTCACCACTCTGTGTTTTGGAAAAGGCCTGGTACCAGTACTCATCCTGGCCGTCTGCTTCATCTTTCGAGGTCCAACATCGACTCGCTCTGGACTCCTTACGGGAATGCATGGAAGCGTAGTTGGATTTTTTTCCACCACTGCCTGTTTTGGAAGAGGCCGAGTTCCGGTACTCATCCTGGCCGTCTGCTTCATCTTTCGAGGTCCAAGATCGACTCGCTCTGGACTCCTTACGGGAATGCATGGAAGCGACCTTGGATTTTTTTCCACCACTGCCTGTTTTTTGGAAGAGGCCGAGTTCCGGTACTCATCCTTGCAGTCTGCTTCATCTTTCGAGGCTCCATTAAAAATATACGTCTAGAACTTTCAAAAGACAACAGAATAATGATCTTATGTCCACATTGAAGCCCTTTTATATAACGCGGTCACCGAAGGGCGCTTCTTATTGGCTGTCCTGTCATGAGGCCTGTCATTGGTCTGATCCCCCTTTCGAACTCAGATGCAAGATTCTATCAAAATATACATATATCTATCTATATCTATCCCTGTTTTTTCAGTATGGTATGGATTAATTTTTTTATATATATAAATTTTGACAAAGCTAATTGCAGTACAAGAGTAAAAATCATAAGGCCAAACGTGTGCCGAGCAACTGCAAGAGAGAAGGGAAAAAAACTACTGAATACATGAAGGCCACATAGCCCTATTAACAATAAGGGGCAAAACAAAATGCCACCACGAGCAGAGAACTAGTAACTCCTTCCATAGTTCAAAGCCGACAGCGAAGTACAACATGGGCAACACAAATATACTAAAAACTTATGTACATATTTACAGAAGGCAACGAGTCACCTGGAACAATTGAGAAATCATTGACCGCGTATGTCGAAAGCAGAATATTGTTTCACTTCGCGTGTTATTAAAAGGAAATCTTTCAGTAATATATGGGGTGTGTGAAAATCATCATTTAGTAATCGAATACCCAGAAATTTCAGTAAATTACGTTTAAAGATAACGAGCTGTGTGCCACGTAAGACGGCGTTTTTGAAAAAGCATATATCCATACACACAACAAAAACACAATCCTCAGAAAATCATATGAACGAAAGAGCATATACATGTGTGGTCAAAGATAAAAATAGCAAGCGAAAAAGCACACCTAAATATATTTTGGGTGGCCCTGAAAAGGGCCTTTTTTTTACGATGAAAGTGGCGGAAATTTACTCACGCTCGGGACTTCGTATTTGTCGAGGGAGGACAACATCTCCCGGCTTCGCCACAAAATTTATTTGGAAATCTCTAGCGCTGATATTTCCAGGCAAGACGGGTCTACTTGAGGTTTTTTTCACCACTCTGTGTTTTGGAAAAGGCCTGGTACCAGTACTCATCCTGGCCGTCTGCTTCATCTTTCGAGGTCCAACATCGACTCGCTCTGGACTCCTTACGGGAATGCATGGAAGCGTAGTTGGATTTTTTTCCACCACTGCCTGTTTTGGAAGAGGCCGAGTTCCGGTACTCATCCTGGCCGTCTGCTTCATCTTTCGAGGTCCAAGATCGACTCGCTCTGGACTCCTTACGGGAATGCATGGAAGCGACCTTGGATTTTTTTCCACCACTGCCTGTTTTGGAAGAGGCCGAGTTCCGGTACTCATCCTTGCAGTCTGCTTCATCTTTCGAGGCTCCATTAAAAATATACGTCTAGAACTTTCAAAAGACAACAGAATAATGATCTTATGTCCACATTGAAGCCCTTTTATATAACGCGGTCACCGAAGGGCGCTTCTTATTGGCTGTCCTGTCATGAGGCCTGTCATTGGTCTGATCCCCCTTTCGAACTCAGATGCAAGATTCTATCAAAATATACATATATCTATCTATATCTATCCCTGTTTTTTCAGTATGGTATGGATTAATTTTTTTATATATATAAATTTTGACAAAGCTAATTGCAGTACAAGAGTAAAAATCATAAGGCCAAACGTGTGCCGAGCAACTGCAAGAGAGAAGGGAAAAAAACTACTGAATACATGAAGGCCACATAGCCCTATTAACAATAAGGGGCAAAACAAAATGCCACCACGAGCAGAGAACTAGTAACTCCTTCCATAGTTCAAAGCCGACAGCGAAGTACAACATGGGCAACACAAATATACTAAAAACTTATGTACATATTTACAGAAGGCAACGAGTCAGCTGGAACAATTGAGAAATCATTGACCGCGTATGTCGAAAGCAGAATATTGTTTCACTTCGCGTGTTATTAAAAGGAAATCTTTCAGTAATATATGGGGTGTGTGAAAATCATCATTTAGTAATCGAATACCCAGAAATTTCAGTAAATTACGTTTAAAGATAACGAGCTGTGTGCCACGTAAGACGGCGTTTTTGAAAAAGCATATATCCATACACACAACAAAAACACAATCCTCAGAAAATCATATGAACGAAAGAGCATATACATGTGTGGTCAAAGATAAAAATAGCAAGCGAAAAAGCACACCTAAATATATTTTGGGTGGCCCTGAAAAGGGCCTTTTTTTTACGATGAAAGTGGCGGAAATTTACTCACGCTCGGGACTTCGTATTTGTCGAGGGAGGACAACATCTCCCGGCTTCGCCACAAAATTTATTTGGAAATCTCTAGCGCTGATATTTCCAGGCAAGACGGGTCTACTTGAGGTTTTTTTCACCACTCTGTGTTTTGGAAAAGGCCTGGTACCAGTACTCATCCTGGCCGTCTGCTTCATCTTTCGAGGTCCAACATCGACTCGCTCTGGACTCCTTACGGGAATGCATGGAAGCGTAGTTGGATTTTTTTCCACCACTGCCTGTTTTGGAAGAGGCCGAGTTCCGGTACTCATCCTGGCCGTCTGCTTCATCTTTCGAGGTCCAAGATCGACTCGCTCTGGACTCCTTACGGGAATGCATGGAAGCGACCTTGGATTTTTTTCCACCACTGCCTGTTTTGGAAGAGGCCGAGTTCCGGTACTCATCCTTGCAGTCTGCTTCATCTTTCGAGGCTCCATTAAAAATATACGTCTAGAACTTTCAAAAGACAACAGAATAATGATCTTATGTCCACATTGAAGCCCTTTTATATAACGCGGTCACCGAAGGGCGCTTCTTATTGGCTGTCCTGTCATGAGGCCTGTCATTGGTCTGATCCCCCTTTCGAACTCAGATGCAAGATTCTATCAAAATATACATATATCTATCTATATCTATCCCTGTTTTTTCAGTATGGTATGGATTAATTTTTTTATATATATAAATTTTGACAAAGCTAATTGCAGTACAAGAGTAAAAATCATAAGGCCAAACGTGTGCCGAGCAACTGCAAGAGAGAAGGGAAAAAAACTACTGAATACATGAAGGCCACATAGCCCTATTAACAATAAGGGGCAAAACAAAATGCCACCACGAGCAGAGAACTAGTAACTCCTTCCATAGTTCAAAGCCGACAGCGAAGTACAACATGGGCAACACAAATATACTAAAAACTTATGTACATATTTACAGAAGGCAACGAGTCACCTGGAACAATTGAGAAATCATTGACCGCGTATGTCGAAAGCAGAATATTGTTTCACTTCGCGTGTTATTAAAAGGAAATCTTTCAGTAATATATGGGGTGTGTGAAAATCATCATTTAGTAATCGAATACCCAGAAATTTCAGTAAATTACGTTTAAAGATAACGAGCTGTGTGCCACGTAAGACGGCGTTTTTGAAAAAGCATATATCCATACACACAACAAAAACACAATCCTCAGAAAATCATATGAACGAAAGAGCATATACATGTGTGGTCAAAGATAAAAATAGCAAGCGAAAAAGCACACCTAAATATATTTTGGGTGGCCCTGAAAAGGGCCTTTTTTTTACGATGAAAGTGGCGGAAATTTACTCACGCTCGGGACTTCGTATTTGTCGAGGGAGGACAACATCTCCCGGCTTCGCCACAAAATTTATTTGGAAATCTCTAGCGCTGATATTTCCAGGCAAGACGGGTCTACTTGAGGTTTTTTTCACCACTCTGTGTTTTGGAAAAGGCCTGGTACCAGTACTCATCCTGGCCGTCTGCTTCATCTTTCGAGGTCCAACATCGACTCGCTCTGGACTCCTTACGGGAATGCATGGAAGCGTAGTTGGATTTTTTTCCACCACTGCCTGTTTTGGAAGAGGCCGAGTTCCGGTACTCATCCTGGCCGTCTGCTTCATCTTTCGAGGTCCAAGATCGACTCGCTCTGGACTCCTTACGGGAATGCATGGAAGCGACCTTGGATTTTTTTCCACCACTGCCTGTTTTGGAAGAGGCCGAGTTCCGGTACTCATCCTTGCAGTCTGCTTCATCTTTCGAGGCTCCATTAAAAATATACGTCTAGAACTTTCAAAAGACAACAGAATAATGATCTTATGTCCACATTGAAGCCCTTTTATATAACGCGGTCACCGAAGGGCGCTTCTTATTGGCTGTCCTGTCATGAGGCCTGTCATTGGTCTGATCCCCCTTTCGAACTCAGATGCAAGATTCTATCAAAATATACATATATCTATCTATATCTATCCCTGTTTTTTCAGTATGGTATGGATTAATTTTTTTATATATATAAATTTTGACAAAGCTAATTGCAGTACAAGAGTAAAAATCATAAGGCCAAACGTGTGCCGAGCAACTGCAAGAGAGAAGGGAAAAAAACTACTGAATACATGAAGGCCACATAGCCCTATTAACAATAAGGGGCAAAACAAAATGCCACCACGAGCAGAGAACTAGTAACTCCTTCCATAGTTCAAAGCCGACAGCGAAGTACAACATGGGCAACACAAATATACTAAAAACTTATGTACATATTTACAGAAGGCAACGAGTCACCTGGAACAATTGAGAAATCATTGACCGCGTATGTCGAAAGCAGAATATTGTTTCACTTCGCGTGTTATTAAAAGGAAATCTTTCAGTAATATATGGGGTGTGTGAAAATCATCATTTAGTAATCGAATACCCAGAAATTTCAGTAAATTACGTTTAAAGATAACGAGCTGTGTGCCACGTAAGACGGCGTTTTTGAAAAAGCATATATCCATACACACAACAAAAACACAATCCTCAGAAAATCATATGAACGAAAGAGCATATACATGTGTGGTCAAAGATAAAAATAGCAAGCGAAAAAGCACACCTAAATATATTTTGGGTGGCCCTGAAAAGGGCCTTTTTTTTACGATGAAAGTGGCGGAAATTTACTCACGCTCGGGACTTCGTATTTGTCGAGGGAGGACAACATCTCCCGGCTTCGCCACAAAATTTATTTGGAAATCTCTAGCGCTGATATTTCCAGGCAAGACGGGTCTACTTGAGGTTTTTTTCACCACTCTGTGTTTTGGAAAAGGCCTGGTACCAGTACTCATCCTGGCCGTCTGCTTCATCTTTCGAGGTCCAACATCGACTCGCTCTGGACTCCTTACGGGAATGCATGGAAGCGTAGTTGGATTTTTTTCCACCACTGCCTGTTTTGGAAGAGGCCGAGTTCCGGTACTCATCCTGGCCGTCTGCTTCATCTTTCGAGGTCCAAGATCGACTCGCTCTGGACTCCTTACGGGAATGCATGGAAGCGACCTTGGATTTTTTTCCACCACTGCCTGTTTTGGAAGAGGCCGAGTTCCGGTACTCATCCTTGCAGTCTGCTTCATCTTTCGAGGCTCCATTAAAAATATACGTCTAGAACTTTCAAAAGACAACAGAATAATGATCTTATGTCCACATTGAAGCCCTTTTATATAACGCGGTCACCGAAGGGCGCTTCTTATTGGCTGTCCTGTCATGAGGCCTGTCATTGGTCTGATCCCCCTTTCGAACTCAGATGCAAGATTCTATCAAAATATACATATATCTATCTATATCTATCCCTGTTTTTTCAGTATGGTATGGATTAATTTTTTTATATATATAAATTTTGACAAAGCTAATTGCAGTACAAGAGTAAAAATCATAAGGCCAAACGTGTGCCGAGCAACTGCAAGAGAGAAGGGAAAAAAACTACTGAATACATGAAGGCCACATAGCCCTATTAACAATAAGGGGCAAAACAAAATGCCACCACGAGCAGAGAACTAGTAACTCCTTCCATAGTTCAAAGCCGACAGCGAAGTACAACATGGGCAACACAAATATACTAAAAACTTATGTACATATTTACAGAAGGCAACGAGTCACCTGGAACAATTGAGAAATCATTGACCGCGTATGTCGAAAGCAGAATATTGTTTCACTTCGCGTGTTATTAAAAGGAAATCTTTCAGTAATATATGGGGTGTGTGAAAATCATCATTTAGTAATCGAATACCCAGAAATTTCAGTAAATTACGTTTAAAGATAACGAGCTGTGTGCCACGTAAGACGGCGTTTTTGAAAAAGCATATATCCATACACACAACAAAAACACAATCCTCAGAAAATCATATGAACGAAAGAGCATATACATGTGTGGTCAAAGATAAAAATAGCAAGCGAAAAAGCACACCTAAATATATTTTGGGTGGCCCTGAAAAGGGCCTTTTTTTTACGATGAAAGTGGCGGAAATTTACTCACGCTCGGGACTTCGTATTTGTCGAGGGAGGACAACATCTCCCGGCTTCGCCACAAAATTTATTTGGAAATCTCTAGCGCTGATATTTCCAGGCAAGACGGGTCTACTTGAGGTTTTTTTCACCACTCTGTGTTTTGGAAAAGGCCTGGTACCAGTACTCATCCTGGCCGTCTGCTTCATCTTTCGAGGTCCAACATCGACTCGCTCTGGACTCCTTACGGGAATGCATGGAAGCGTAGTTGGATTTTTTTCCACCACTGCCTGTTTTGGAAGAGGCCGAGTTCCGGTACTCATCCTGGCCGTCTGCTTCATCTTTCGAGGTCCAAGATCGACTCGCTCTGGACTCCTTACGGGAATGCATGGAAGCGACCTTGGATTTTTTTCCACCACTGCCTGTTTTGGAAGAGGCCGAGTTCCGGTACTCATCCTTGCAGTCTGCTTCATCTTTCGAGGCTCCATTAAAAATATACGTCTAGAACTTTCAAAAGACAACAGAATAATGATCTTATGTCCACATTGAAGCCCTTTTATATAACGCGGTCACCGAAGGGCGCTTCTTATTGGCTGTCCTGTCATGAGGCCTGTCATTGGTCTGATCCCCCTTTCGAACTCAGATGCAAGATTCTATCAAAATATACATATATCTATCTATATCTATCCCTGTTTTTTCAGTATGGTATGGATTAATTTTTTTATATATATAAATTTTGACAAAGCTAATTGCAGTACAAGAGTAAAAATCATAAGGCCAAACGTGTGCCGAGCAACTGCAAGAGAGAAGGGAAAAAAACTACTGAATACATGAAGGCCACATAGCCCTATTAACAATAAGGGGCAAAACAAAATGCCACCACGAGCAGAGAACTAGTAACTCCTTCCATAGTTCAAAGCCGACAGCGAAGTACAACATGGGCAACACAAATATACTAAAAACTTATGTACATATTTACAGAAGGCAACGAGTCACCTGGAACAATTGAGAAATCATTGACCGCGTATGTCGAAAGCAGAATATTGTTTCACTTCGCGTGTTATTAAAAGGAAATCTTTCAGTAATATATGGGGTGTGTGAAAATCATCATTTAGTAATCGAATACCCAGAAATTTCAGTAAATTACGTTTAAAGATAACGAGCTGTGTGCCACGTAAGACGGCGTTTTTGAAAAAGCATATATCCATACACACAACAAAAACACAATCCTCAGAAAATCATATGAACGAAAGAGCATATACATGTGTGGTCAAAGATAAAAATAGCAAGCGAAAAAGCACACCTAAATATATTTTGGGTGGCCCTGAAAAGGGCCTTTTTTTTACGATGAAAGTGGCGGAAATTTACTCACGCTCGGGACTTCGTATTTGTCGAGGGAGGACAACATCTCCCGGCTTCGCCACAAAATTTATTTGGAAATCTCTAGCGCTGATATTTCCAGGCAAGACGGGTCTACTTGAGGTTTTTTTCACCACTCTGTGTTTTGGAAAAGGCCTGGTACCAGTACTCATCCTGGCCGTCTGCTTCATCTTTCGAGGTCCAACATCGACTCGCTCTGGACTCCTTACGGGAATGCATGGAAGCGTAGTTGGATTTTTTTCCACCACTGCCTGTTTTGGAAGAGGCCGAGTTCCGGTACTCATCCTGGCCGTCTGCTTCATCTTTCGAGGTCCAAGATCGACTCGCTCTGGACTCCTTACGGGAATGCATGGAAGCGACCTTGGATTTTTTTCCACCACTGCCTGTTTTGGAAGAGGCCGAGTTCCGGTACTCATCCTTGCAGTCTGCTTCATCTTTCGAGGCTCCATTAAAAATATACGTCTAGAACTTTCAAAAGACAACAGAATAATGATCTTATGTCCACATTGAAGCCCTTTTATATAACGCGGTCACCGAAGGGCGCTTCTTATTGGCTGTCCTGTCATGAGGCCTGTCATTGGTCTGATCCCCCTTTCGAACTCAGATGCAAGATTCTATCAAAATATACATATATCTATCTATATCTATCCCTGTTTTTTCAGTATGGTATGGATTAATTTTTTTATATATATAAATTTTGACAAAGCTAATTGCAGTACAAGAGTAAAAATCATAAGGCCAAACGTGTGCCGAGCAACTGCAAGAGAGAAGGGAAAAAAACTACTGAATACATGAAGGCCACATAGCCCTATTAACAATAAGGGGCAAAACAAAATGCCACCACGAGCAGAGAACTAGTAACTCCTTCCATAGTTCAAAGCCGACAGCGAAGTACAACATGGGCAACACAAATATACTAAAAACTTATGTACATATTTACAGAAGGCAACGAGTCACCTGGAACAATTGAGAAATCATTGACCGCGTATGTCGAAAGCAGAATATTGTTTCACTTCGCGTGTTATTAAAAGGAAATCTTTCAGTAATATATGGGGTGTGTGAAAATCATCATTTAGTAATCGAATACCCAGAAATTTCAGTAAATTACGTTTAAAGATAACGAGCTGTGTGCCACGTAAGACGGCGTTTTTGAAAAAGCATATATCCATACACACAACAAAAACACAATCCTCAGAAAATCATATGAACGAAAGAGCATATACATGTGTGGTCAAAGATAAAAATAGCAAGCGAAAAAGCACACCTAAATATATTTTGGGTGGCCCTGAAAAGGGCCTTTTTTTTACGATGAAAGTGGCGGAAATTTACTCACGCTCGGGACTTCGTATTTGTCGAGGGAGGACAACATCTCCCGGCTTCGCCACAAAATTTATTTGGAAATCTCTAGCGCTGATATTTCCAGGCAAGACGGGTCTACTTGAGGTTTTTTTCACCACTCTGTGTTTTGGAAAAGGCCTGGTACCAGTACTCATCCTGGCCGTCTGCTTCATCTTTCGAGGTCCAACATCGACTCGCTCTGGACTCCTTACGGGAATGCATGGAAGCGTAGTTGGATTTTTTTCCACCACTGCCTGTTTTGGAAGAGGCCGAGTTCCGGTACTCATCCTGGCCGTCTGCTTCATCTTTCGAGGTCCAAGATCGACTCGCTCTGGACTCCTTACGGGAATGCATGGAAGCGACCTTGGATTTTTTTCCACCACTGCCTGTTTTGGAAGAGGCCGAGTTCCGGTACTCATCCTTGCAGTCTGCTTCATCTTTCGAGGCTCCATTAAAAATATACGTCTAGAACTTTCAAAAGACAACAGAATAATGATCTTATGTCCACATTGAAGCCCTTTTATATAACGCGGTCACCGAAGGGCGCTTCTTATTGGCTGTCCTGTCATGAGGCCTGTCATTGGTCTGATCCCCCTTTCGAACTCAGATGCAAGATTCTATCAAAATATACATATATCTATCTATATCTATCCCTGTTTTTTCAGTATGGTATGGATTAATTTTTTTATATATATAAATTTTGACAAAGCTAATTGCAGTACAAGAGTAAAAATCATAAGGCCAAACGTGTGCCGAGCAACTGCAAGAGAGAAGGGAAAAAAACTACTGAATACATGAAGGCCACATAGCCCTATTAACAATAAGGGGCAAAACAAAATGCCACCACGAGCAGAGAACTAGTAACTCCTTCCATAGTTCAAAGCCGACAGCGAAGTACAACATGGGCAACACAAATATACTAAAAACTTATGTACATATTTACAGAAGGCAACGAGTCACCTGGAACAATTGAGAAATCATTGACCGCGTATGTCGAAAGCAGAATATTGTTTCACTTCGCGTGTTATTAAAAGGAAATCTTTCAGTAATATATGGGGTGTGTGAAAATCATCATTTAGTAATCGAATACCCAGAAATTTCAGTAAATTACGTTTAAAGATAACGAGCTGTGTGCCACGTAAGACGGCGTTTTTGAAAAAGCATATATCCATACACACAACAAAAACACAATCCTCAGAAAATCATATGAACGAAAGAGCATATACATGTGTGGTCAAAGATAAAAATAGCAAGCGAAAAAGCACACCTAAATATATTTTGGGTGGCCCTGAAAAGGGCCTTTTTTTTACGATGAAAGTGGCGGAAATTTACTCACGCTCGGGACTTCGTATTTGTCGAGGGAGGACAACATCTCCCGGCTTCGCCACAAAATTTATTTGGAAATCTCTAGCGCTGATATTTCCAGGCAAGACGGGTCTACTTGAGGTTTTTTTCACCACTCTGTGTTTTGGAAAAGGCCTGGTACCAGTACTCATCCTGGCCGTCTGCTTCATCTTTCGAGGTCCAACATCGACTCGCTCTGGACTCCTTACGGGAATGCATGGAAGCGTAGTTGGATTTTTTTCCACCACTGCCTGTTTTGGAAGAGGCCGAGTTCCGGTACTCATCCTGGCCGTCTGCTTCATCTTTCGAGGTCCAAGATCGACTCGCTCTGGACTCCTTACGGGAATGCATGGAAGCGACCTTGGATTTTTTTCCACCACTGCCTGTTTTGGAAGAGGCCGAGTTCCGGTACTCATCCTTGCAGTCTGCTTCATCTTTCGAGGCTCCATTAAAAATATACGTCTAGAACTTTCAAAAGACAACAGAATAATGATCTTATGTCCACATTGAAGCCCTTTTATATAACGCGGTCACCGAAGGGCGCTTCTTATTGGCTGTCCTGTCATGAGGCCTGTCATTGGTCTGATCCCCCTTTCGAACTCAGATGCAAGATTCTATCAAAATATACATATATCTATCTATATCTATCCCTGTTTTTTCAGTATGGTATGGATTAATTTTTTTATATATATAAATTTTGACAAAGCTAATTGCAGTACAAGAGTAAAAATCATAAGGCCAAACGTGTGCCGAGCAACTGCAAGAGAGAAGGGAAAAAAACTACTGAATACATGAAGGCCACATAGCCCTATTAACAATAAGGGGCAAAACAAAATGCCACCACGAGCAGAGAACTAGTAACTCCTTCCATAGTTCAAAGCCGACAGCGAAGTACAACATGGGCAACACAAATATACTAAAAACTTATGTACATATTTACAGAAGGCAACGAGTCACCTGGAACAATTGAGAAATCATTGACCGCGTATGTCGAAAGCAGAATATTGTTTCACTTCGCGTGTTATTAAAAGGAAATCTTTCAGTAATATATGGGGTGTGTGAAAATCATCATTTAGTAATCGAATACCCAG
Source organism: Amaurobius ferox (assembly GCA_951213105.1). NCBI lineage: Eukaryota > Metazoa > Arthropoda > Arachnida > Araneae > Amaurobiidae > Amaurobius > Amaurobius ferox. The sequence continues at coordinate 7,408 of CATNUR010000180.1, read as the reverse complement.
AAATTTCAGTAAATTACGTTTAAAGATAACGAGCTGTGTGCCACGTAAGACGGCGTTTTTGAAAAAGCATATATCCATACACACAACAAAAACACAATCCTCAGAAAATCATATGAACGAAAGAGCATATACATGTGTGGTCAAAGATAAAAATAGCAAGCGAAAAAGCACACCTAAATATATTTTGGGTGGCCCTGAAAAGGGCCTTTTTTTTACGATGAAAGTGGCGGAAATTTACTCACGCTCGGGACTTCGTATTTGTCGAGGGAGGACAACATCTCCCGGCTTCGCCACAAAATTTATTTGGAAATCTCTAGCGCTGATATTTCCAGGCAAGACGGGTCTACTTGAGGTTTTTTTCACCACTCTGTGTTTTGGAAAAGGCCTGGTACCAGTACTCATCCTGGCCGTCTGCTTCATCTTTCGAGGTCCAACATCGACTCGCTCTGGACTCCTTACGGGAATGCATGGAAGCGTAGTTGGATTTTTTTCCACCACTGCCTGTTTTGGAAGAGGCCGAGTTCCGGTACTCATCCTGGCCGTCTGCTTCATCTTTCGAGGTCCAAGATCGACTCGCTCTGGACTCCTTACGGGAATGCATGGAAGCGACCTTGGATTTTTTTCCACCACTGCCTGTTTTGGAAGAGGCCGAGTTCCGGTACTCATCCTTGCAGTCTGCTTCATCTTTCGAGGCTCCATTAAAAATATACGTCTAGAACTTTCAAAAGACAACAGAATAATGATCTTATGTCCACATTGAAGCCCTTTTATATAACGCGGTCACCGAAGGGCGCTTCTTATTGGCTGTCCTGTCATGAGGCCTGTCATTGGTCTGATCCCCCTTTCGAACTCAGATGCAAGATTCTATCAAAATATACATATATCTATCTATATCTATCCCTGTTTTTTCAGTATGGTATGGATTAATTTTTTTATATATATAAATTTTGACAAAGCTAATTGCAGTACAAGAGTAAAAATCATAAGGCCAAACGTGTGCCGAGCAACTGCAAGAGAGAAGGGAAAAAAACTACTGAATACATGAAGGCCACATAGCCCTATTAACAATAAGGGGCAAAACAAAATGCCACCACGAGCAGAGAACTAGTAACTCCTTCCATAGTTCAAAGCCGACAGCGAAGTACAACATGGGCAACACAAATATACTAAAAACTTATGTACATATTTACAGAAGGCAACGAGTCACCTGGAACAATTGAGAAATCATTGACCGCGTATGTCGAAAGCAGAATATTGTTTCACTTCGCGTGTTATTAAAAGGAAATCTTTCAGTAATATATGGGGTGTGTGAAAATCATCATTTAGTAATCGAATACCCAGAAATTTCAGTAAATTACGTTTAAAGATAACGAGCTGTGTGCCACGTAAGACGGCGTTTTTGAAAAAGCATATATCCATACACACAACAAAAACACAATCCTCAGAAAATCATATGAACGAAAGAGCATATACATGTGTGGTCAAAGATAAAAATAGCAAGCGAAAAAGCACACCTAAATATATTTTGGGTGGCCCTGAAAAGGGCCTTTTTTTTACGATGAAAGTGGCGGAAATTTACTCACGCTCGGGACTTCGTATTTGTCGAGGGAGGACAACATCTCCCGGCTTCGCCACAAAATTTATTTGGAAATCTCTAGCGCTGATATTTCCAGGCAAGACGGGTCTACTTGAGGTTTTTTTCACCACTCTGTGTTTTGGAAAAGGCCTGGTACCAGTACTCATCCTGGCCGTCTGCTTCATCTTTCGAGGTCCAACATCGACTCGCTCTGGACTCCTTACGGGAATGCATGGAAGCGTAGTTGGATTTTTTTCCACCACTGCCTGTTTTGGAAGAGGCCGAGTTCCGGTACTCATCCTGGCCGTCTGCTTCATCTTTCGAGGTCCAAGATCGACTCGCTCTGGACTCCTTACGGGAATGCATGGAAGCGACCTTGGATTTTTTTCCACCACTGCCTGTTTTGGAAGAGGCCGAGTTCCGGTACTCATCCTTGCAGTCTGCTTCATCTTTCGAGGCTCCATTAAAAATATACGTCTAGAACTTTCAAAAGACAACAGAATAATGATCTTATGTCCACATTGAAGCCCTTTTATATAACGCGGTCACCGAAGGGCGCTTCTTATTGGCTGTCCTGTCATGAGGCCTGTCATTGGTCTGATCCCCCTTTCGAACTCAGATGCAAGATTCTATCAAAATATACATATATCTATCTATATCTATCCCTGTTTTTTCAGTATGGTATGGATTAATTTTTTTATATATATAAATTTTGACAAAGCTAATTGCAGTACAAGAGTAAAAATCATAAGGCCAAACGTGTGCCGAGCAACTGCAAGAGAGAAGGGAAAAAAACTACTGAATACATGAAGGCCACATAGCCCTATTAACAATAAGGGGCAAAACAAAATGCCACCACGAGCAGAGAACTAGTAACTCCTTCCATAGTTCAAAGCCGACAGCGAAGTACAACATGGGCAACACAAATATACTAAAAACTTATGTACATATTTACAGAAGGCAACGAGTCACCTGGAACAATTGAGAAATCATTGACCGCGTATGTCGAAAGCAGAATATTGTTTCACTTCGCGTGTTATTAAAAGGAAATCTTTCAGTAATATATGGGGTGTGTGAAAATCATCATTTAGTAATCGAATACCCAGAAATTTCAGTAAATTACGTTTAAAGATAACGAGCTGTGTGCCACGTAAGACGGCGTTTTTGAAAAAGCATATATCCATACACACAACAAAAACACAATCCTCAGAAAATCATATGAACGAAAGAGCATATACATGTGTGGTCAAAGATAAAAATAGCAAGCGAAAAAGCACACCTAAATATATTTTGGGTGGCCCTGAAAAGGGCCTTTTTTTTACGATGAAAGTGGCGGAAATTTACTCACGCTCGGGACTTCGTATTTGTCGAGGGAGGACAACATCTCCCGGCTTCGCCACAAAATTTATTTGGAAATCTCTAGCGCTGATATTTCCAGGCAAGACGGGTCTACTTGAGGTTTTTTTCACCACTCTGTGTTTTGGAAAAGGCCTGGTACCAGTACTCATCCTGGCCGTCTGCTTCATCTTTCGAGGTCCAACATCGACTCGCTCTGGACTCCTTACGGGAATGCATGGAAGCGTAGTTGGATTTTTTTCCACCACTGCCTGTTTTGGAAGAGGCCGAGTTCCGGTACTCATCCTGGCCGTCTGCTTCATCTTTCGAGGTCCAAGATCGACTCGCTCTGGACTCCTTACGGGAATGCATGGAAGCGACCTTGGATTTTTTTCCACCACTGCCTGTTTTGGAAGAGGCCGAGTTCCGGTACTCATCCTTGCAGTCTGCTTCATCTTTCGAGGCTCCATTAAAAATATACGTCTAGAACTTTCAAAAGACAACAGAATAATGATCTTATGTCCACATTGAAGCCCTTTTATATAACGCGGTCACCGAAGGGCGCTTCTTATTGGCTGTCCTGTCATGAGGCCTGTCATTGGTCTGATCCCCCTTTCGAACTCAGATGCAAGATTCTATCAAAATATACATATATCTATCTATATCTATCCCTGTTTTTTCAGTATGGTATGGATTAATTTTTTTATATATATAAATTTTGACAAAGCTAATTGCAGTACAAGAGTAAAAATCATAAGGCCAAACGTGTGCCGAGCAACTGCAAGAGAGAAGGGAAAAAAACTACTGAATACATGAAGGCCACATAGCCCTATTAACAATAAGGGGCAAAACAAAATGCCACCACGAGCAGAGAACTAGTAACTCCTTCCATAGTTCAAAGCCGACAGCGAAGTACAACATGGGCAACACAAATATACTAAAAACTTATGTACATATTTACAGAAGGCAACGAGTCACCTGGAACAATTGAGAAATCATTGACCGCGTATGTCGAAAGCAGAATATTGTTTCACTTCGCGTGTTATTAAAAGGAAATCTTTCAGTAATATATGGGGTGTGTGAAAATCATCATTTAGTAATCGAATACCCAGAAATTTCAGTAAATTACGTTTAAAGATAACGAGCTGTGTGCCACGTAAGACGGCGTTTTTGAAAAAGCATATATCCATACACACAACAAAAACACAATCCTCAGAAAATCATATGAACGAAAGAGCATATACATGTGTGGTCAAAGATAAAAATAGCAAGCGAAAAAGCACACCTAAATATATTTTGGGTGGCCCTGAAAAGGGCCTTTTTTTTACGATGAAAGTGGCGGAAATTTACTCACGCTCGGGACTTCGTATTTGTCGAGGGAGGACAACATCTCCCGGCTTCGCCACAAAATTTATTTGGAAATCTCTAGCGCTGATATTTCCAGGCAAGACGGGTCTACTTGAGGTTTTTTTCACCACTCTGTGTTTTGGAAAAGGCCTGGTACCAGTACTCATCCTGGCCGTCTGCTTCATCTTTCGAGGTCCAACATCGACTCGCTCTGGACTCCTTACGGGAATGCATGGAAGCGTAGTTGGATTTTTTTCCACCACTGCCTGTTTTGGAAGAGGCCGAGTTCCGGTACTCATCCTGGCCGTCTGCTTCATCTTTCGAGGTCCAAGATCGACTCGCTCTGGACTCCTTACGGGAATGCATGGAAGCGACCTTGGATTTTTTTCCACCACTGCCTGTTTTGGAAGAGGCCGAGTTCCGGTACTCATCCTTGCAGTCTGCTTCATCTTTCGAGGCTCCATTAAAAATATACGTCTAGAACTTTCAAAAGACAACAGAATAATGATCTTATGTCCACATTGAAGCCCTTTTATATAACGCGGTCACCGAAGGGCGCTTCTTATTGGCTGTCCTGTCATGAGGCCTGTCATTGGTCTGATCCCCCTTTCGAACTCAGATGCAAGATTCTATCAAAATATACATATATCTATCTATATCTATCCCTGTTTTTTCAGTATGGTATGGATTAATTTTTTTATATATATAAATTTTGACAAAGCTAATTGCAGTACAAGAGTAAAAATCATAAGGCCAAACGTGTGCCGAGCAACTGCAAGAGAGAAGGGAAAAAAACTACTGAATACATGAAGGCCACATAGCCCTATTAACAATAAGGGGCAAAACAAAATGCCACCACGAGCAGAGAACTAGTAACTCCTTCCATAGTTCAAAGCCGACAGCGAAGTACAACATGGGCAACACAAATATACTAAAAACTTATGTACATATTTACAGAAGGCAACGAGTCACCTGGAACAATTGAGAAATCATTGACCGCGTATGTCGAAAGCAGAATATTGTTTCACTTCGCGTGTTATTAAAAGGAAATCTTTCAGTAATATATGGGGTGTGTGAAAATCATCATTTAGTAATCGAATACCCAGAAATTTCAGTAAATTACGTTTAAAGATAACGAGCTGTGTGCCACGTAAGACGGCGTTTTTGAAAAAGCATATATCCATACACACAACAAAAACACAATCCTCAGAAAATCATATGAACGAAAGAGCATATACATGTGTGGTCAAAGATAAAAATAGCAAGCGAAAAAGCACACCTAAATATATTTTGGGTGGCCCTGAAAAGGGCCTTTTTTTTACGATGAAAGTGGCGGAAATTTACTCACGCTCGGGACTTCGTATTTGTCGAGGGAGGACAACATCTCCCGGCTTCGCCACAAAATTTATTTGGAAATCTCTAGCGCTGATATTTCCAGGCAAGACGGGTCTACTTGAGGTTTTTTTCACCACTCTGTGTTTTGGAAAAGGCCTGGTACCAGTACTCATCCTGGCCGTCTGCTTCATCTTTCGAGGTCCAACATCGACTCGCTCTGGACTCCTTACGGGAATGCATGGAAGCGTAGTTGGATTTTTTTCCACCACTGCCTGTTTTGGAAGAGGCCGAGTTCCGGTACTCATCCTGGCCGTCTGCTTCATCTTTCGAGGTCCAAGATCGACTCGCTCTGGACTCCTTACGGGAATGCATGGAAGCGACCTTGGATTTTTTTCCACCACTGCCTGTTTTGGAAGAGGCCGAGTTCCGGTACTCATCCTTGCAGTCTGCTTCATCTTTCGAGGCTCCATTAAAAATATACGTCTAGAACTTTCAAAAGACAACAGAATAATGATCTTATGTCCACATTGAAGCCCTTTTATATAACGCGGTCACCGAAGGGCGCTTCTTATTGGCTGTCCTGTCATGAGGCCTGTCATTGGTCTGATCCCCCTTTCGAACTCAGATGCAAGATTCTATCAAAATATACATATATCTATCTATATCTATCCCTGTTTTTTCAGTATGGTATGGATTAATTTTTTTATATATATAAATTTTGACAAAGCTAATTGCAGTACAAGAGTAAAAATCATAAGGCCAAACGTGTGCCGAGCAACTGCAAGAGAGAAGGGAAAAAAACTACTGAATACATGAAGGCCACATAGCCCTATTAACAATAAGGGGCAAAACAAAATGCCACCACGAGCAGAGAACTAGTAACTCCTTCCATAGTTCAAAGCCGACAGCGAAGTACAACATGGGCAACACAAATATACTAAAAACTTATGTACATATTTACAGAAGGCAACGAGTCACCTGGAACAATTGAGAAATCATTGACCGCGTATGTCGAAAGCAGAATATTGTTTCACTTCGCGTGTTATTAAAAGGAAATCTTTCAGTAATATATGGGGTGTGTGAAAATCATCATTTAGTAATCGAATACCCAGAAATTTCAGTAAATTACGTTTAAAGATAACGAGCTGTGTGCCACGTAAGACGGCGTTTTTGAAAAAGCATATATCCATACACACAACAAAAACACAATCCTCAGAAAATCATATGAACGAAAGAGCATATACATGTGTGGTCAAAGATAAAAATAGCAAGCGAAAAAGCACACCTAAATATATTTTGGGTGGCCCTGAAAAGGGCCTTTTTTTTACGATGAAAGTGGCGGAAATTTACTCACGCTCGGGACTTCGTATTTGTCGAGGGAGGACAACATCTCCCGGCTTCGCCACAAAATTTATTTGGAAATCTCTAGCGCTGATATTTCCAGGCAAGACGGGTCTACTTGAGGTTTTTTTCACCACTCTGTGTTTTGGAAAAGGCCTGGTACCAGTACTCATCCTGGCCGTCTGCTTCATCTTTCGAGGTCCAACATCGACTCGCTCTGGACTCCTTACGGGAATGCATGGAAGCGTAGTTGGATTTTTTTCCACCACTGCCTGTTTTGGAAGAGGCCGAGTTCCGGTACTCATCCTGGCCGTCTGCTTCATCTTTCGAGGTCCAAGATCGACTCGCTCTGGACTCCTTACGGGAATGCATGGAAGCGACTTGGATTTTTTCCACCACTGCCTGTTTTGGAAGAGGCCGAGTTCCGGTACTCATCCTTGCAGTCTGCTTCATCATTCGAGGCTCCATTAAAAA
>CATNUR010000179.1:0-32712 GCA_951213105.1 Amaurobius ferox | reverse complement strand
AATTAATCAGCACGATGAGAGGAGTCCGAATCTATCAAAATCTCGCGCTTATGTGTCCTGGTACAGTCAGAAATTATTGTAAAGGGAGTAGCCAATCAGAATTCTAGCGAACTCTAATAATCTATTCGATTCGATTGCCAACTCGCAATCCAGATAAAGAGGGCGCGAGTTCAGCTGATGACGTCAGAATCACAATATCTTGATCCAAAGACTCCTAATCCCCCGATGATATTTCGATCAGCAAGAAACCGATTTGTGTGAAAATTCATCAGAAACGTGCTAAAATATACAACAAACAAGTGAAAATAGCTACCAGAAAAGTGAAAATAGTGACATTAGCTACCAGAATTTTTTTTAATTCCATGGAACTATGTTTATATTTTAGGAATGATATATATATATTGTAGTCCGCGATCGCATATTATGTATCTGATGCATTCTGCCGAAATGTTATCATTTGCTTAATCTGCTGGAGAAGGATTCGGGTTCGCATTCATGGATCTTGGGTGTAGCTTAGTTATCAGACGTTTGCGGTGAACGTTTGAGGCGACGGCTACCTAGGCCTGACTCAATTGAGAAGTGAATGCTGGGCTCTAATATTTTGGCTATTTTTTGGCAAAAAGTTAGGGCCCCATCTTAATATTAATGTTGGAACCAACTGAAAAACTCTCGAACGGCTGGCATAAAAAGGATTTGTGCTCTCTTTTCTTCCTCTCGGTCTGCTCCTCGAGGCGTGCGCGCAAAGTCCGCAGTCGCGGTCGGCCGCCCCTTTGCTTTTCCCAGTTTCGCGCGCAGCGCGAAACTGGGAAAAAGGCCCTCCCCCGCGGCCGGGAGCGACGGAGGACTTCGCGCGCACGGCCGAGAGGAGCAGACGAGAGGAAGAAAAAAAAACGGGGAAGAGAGGGAGAAATAGAAAAAAATCTGAGAGAGGGAGAGCGTGAGCGAGCAGATCTGAAACACAATGCATATCAAAATGAAGGTATTTAAAAAGTGGACGTAGGGTTAAGCCCAGGGAAATTTTCTCAGTTTTTCGATCCGGGGCTTAGTTTTCGAGATATTTTGATTTTTAGAGTTTATTAATTAAGGGGGTCAATTAATTATTTCGTCGTAACCCGTTCACACAATATACCGAATTAATCAGCACGATGAGAGGAGTCCGAATCTATCAAAATCTCGCGCTTATGTGTCCTGGTACAGTCAGAAATTATTGTAAAGGAGTAGCCAATCAGAATTCTAGCGAACTCTAATAATCTATTCGATTCGATTGCCAACTCGCAATCCAGATAAAGAGGGCGCGAGTTCAGCTGATGACGTCAGAAACACAATATCTTGATCCAAAGACTCCTAATCCCCGATGATATTTTCGATCAGCAAGAAACCGATTTGTGTGAAAATTCATCAGAAACGTGCTAAAATATACAACAAACAAGTGAAAATAGCTACCAGAAAAGTGAAAATAGTGACATTAGCTACCAGAATTTTTTTAATTCCATGGAACTATGGTTTATATTTTAGGAATGATATATATATATTGTAGTCCGCGATCGCATATTATGTATCTGTTGCATTCTGCCGAAATGTTATCATTTGCTTAATCTGCTGGAGAAGGATTCGGGTTCGCATTCATGGATCTTGGGTGTAGCTTAGTTATCAGACGTTTGCGGTGAACGTTTGAGGCGACGGCTACCTAGGCCTGACTCAATTGAGAAGTGAATGCTGGGCTCTAATATTTTGGCTATTTTTTGGCAAAAAGTTAGGGCCCCATCTTTAATATTAATGTTGGAACCAACTGAAAAACTCTCGAACGGCTGGCATAAAAAGGATTTGTGCTCTCTTTTCTTCCTCTCGGTCTGCTCCTCGAGGCGTGCGCGCAAAGTCCGCAGTCGCGGTCGGCCGCCCCTTTGCTTTTCCCAGTTTCGCGCGCAGCGCGAAACTGGGAAAAAGGCCCCTCCCCGCGGCCGGGAGCGACGGAGGACTTCGCGCGCACGCCGAGAGGAGCAGACCGAGAGGAAGAAAAAAAAAACGGGGAAGAGAGGGAGAAATAGAAAAAAATCTGAGAGAGGGAGAGCGTGAGCGAGCAGATCTGAAACACAATGCATATCAAAATGAAGGTATTTAAAAAGTGGACGTAGGGTTAAGCCCAGGGAAAATTTTCTCAGTTTTTCGATCCGGGGCTTAGTTTTCGAGATATTTGATTTTTAGAGTTATTAATTAAGGGGGTCAATTAATTATTTCGTCGTAACCCGTTCACACAATATACCGAATTAATCAGCACGATGAGAGGAGTCCGAATCTATCAAAATCTCGCGCTTATGTGTCCTGGTACAGTCAGAAATATTGTAAAGGGAGTAGCCAATCAGAATTCTAGCGAACTCTAATAATCTATTCGATTCGATTGCCAACTCGCAATCAGATAAAGAGGGCGCGAGTTCAGCTGATGACGTCAGAAACACAATATCTTGATCCAAAGACTCCTAATCCCCCGATGATATTTTCGATCAGCAAGAAACCGATTTGTGTGAAAATTCATCAGAAACGTGCTAAAATATACAACAAACAAGTGAAAATAGCTACCAGAAAGTGAAAATAGTGACATAGCTACCAGAATTTTTTTAATTCCATGGAACTATGGTTTATATTTTAGGAATGATATATATATATTGTAGTCCGCGATCGCATATTATGTATCTGATGCATTCTGCCGAAATGTTATCATTTGCTTAATCTGCTGGAGAAGGATTCGGGTTCGCATTCATGGATCTTGGGTGTAGCTTAGTTATCAGACGTTTGCGGTGAACGTTTGAGGCGACGGCTACCTAGGCCTGACTCAATTGAGAAGTGAATGCTGGGCTCTAATATTTTGGCTATTTTTTGGCAAAAAGTTAGGGCCCCATCTTTAATATTAATGTTGGAACCAACTGAAAAACTCTCGAACGGCTGGCATAAAAAGGATTTGTGCTCTCTTTTCTTCCTCTCGGTCTGCTCCTCGAGGCGTGCGCGCAAAGTCCGCAGTCGCGGTCGGCCGCCCCTTTGCTTTTCCCAGTTTCGCGCGCAGCGCGAAACTGGGAAAAAGGCCCCTCCCCGCGGCCGGGAGCGACGGAGGACTTCGCGCGCACGCCGAGAGGAGCAGACCGAGAGGAAGAAAAAAAAAACGGGAAGAGAGGGAGAAATAGAAAAAAATCTGAGAGAGGGAGAGCGTGAGCGAGCAGATCTGAAACACAATGCATATCAAAATGAAGGTATTTAAAAAGTGGACGTAGGGTTAAGCCCAGGGAAAATTTTCTCAGTTTTTCGATCCGGGGCTTAGTTTTCGAGATATTTTGATTTTTAGAGTTTATTAATTAAGGGGGTCAATTAATTATTTCGTCGTAACCCGTTCACACAATATACCGAATTAATCAGCACGATGAGAGGAGTCCGAATCTATCAAAATCTCGCGCTTATGTGTCCTGGTACAGTCAGAAATTATTGTAAAGGGAGTAGCCAATCAGAATTCTAGCGAACTCTAATAATCTATTCGATTCGATTGCCAACTCGCAATCCAGATAAAGAGGGCGCGAGTTCAGCTGATGACGTCAGAAACACAATATCTTGATCCAAAGACTCCTAATCCCCCGATGATATTTTCGATCAGCAAGAAACCGATTTGTGTGAAAATTCATCAGAAACGTGCTAAAATATACAACAAACAAGTGAAAATAGCTACCAGAAAAGTGAAAATAGTGACATTAGCTACCAGAATTTTTTTTAATTCCATGGAACTATGGTTATATTTTAGGAATGATATATATATATTGTAGTCCGCGATCGCATATTATGTATCTGATGCATTCTGCCGAAATGTTATCATTTGCTTAATCTGCTGGAGAAGGATTCGGGTTCGCATTCATGGATCTTGGGTGTAGCTTAGTTATCAGACGTTTGCGGTGAACGTTTGAGGCGACGGCTACCTAGGCCTGACTCAATTGAGAAGTGAATGCTGGGCTCTAATATTTTGGCTATTTTTTGGCAAAAAGTTAGGGCCCCATCTTTAATATTAATGTTGGAACCAACTGAAAAACTCTCGAACGGCTGGCATAAAAAGGATTTGTGCTCTCTTTTCTTCCTCTCGGTCTGCTCCTCGAGGCGTGCGCGCAAAGTCCGCAGTCGCGGTCGGCCGCCCCTTTGCTTTTCCCAGTTTCGCGCGCAGCGCGAAACTGGGAAAAAGGCCCCTCCCCGCGGCCGGGAGCGACGGAGGACTTCGCGCGCACGCCGAGAGGAGCAGACCGAGAGGAAGAAAAAAAAACGGGGAAGAGAGGGAGAAATAGAAAAAAATCTGAGAGAGGGAGAGCGTGAGCGAGCAGATCTGAAACACAATGCATATCAAAATGAAGGTATTTAAAAAGTGGACGTAGGGTTAAGCCCAGGGAAAATTTTCTCAGTTTTTCGATCCGGGGCTTAGTTTTCGAGATATTTTGATTTTTAGAGTTTATTAATTAAGGGGGTCAATTAATTATTTCGTCGTAACCCGTTCACACAATATACCGAATTAATCAGCACGATGAGAGGAGTCCGAATCTATCAAAATCTCGCGCTTATGTGTCCTGGTACAGTCAGAAATTATTGTAAAGGGAGTAGCCAATCAGAATTCTAGCGAACTCTAATAATCTATTCGATTCGATTGCCAACTCGCAATCCAGATAAAGAGGGCGCGAGTTCAGCTGATGACGTCAGAAACACAATATCTTGATCCAAAGACTCCTAATCCCCCGATGATATTTTCGATCAGCAAGAAACCGATTTGTGTGAAAATTCATCAGAAACGTGCTAAAATATACAACAAACAAGTGAAAATAGCTACCAGAAAAGTGAAAATAGTGACATTAGCTACCAGAATTTTTTTTAATTCCATGGAACTATGGTTTATATTTTAGGAATGATATATATATATTGTAGTCCGCGATCGCATATTATGTATCTGATGCATTCTGCCGAAATGTTATCATTTGCTTAATCTGCTGGAGAAGGATTCGGGTTCGCATTCATGGATCTTGGGTGTAGCTTAGTTATCAGACGTTTGCGGTGAACGTTTGAGGCGACGGCTACCTAGGCCTGACTCAATTGAGAAGTGAATGCTGGGCTCTAATATTTTGGCTATTTTTTGGCAAAAAGTTAGGGCCCCATCTTTAATATTAATGTTGGAACCAACTGAAAAACTCTCGAACGGCTGGCATAAAAAGGATTTGTGCTCTCTTTTCTTCCTCTCGGTCTGCTCCTCGAGGCGTGCGCGCAAAGTCCGCAGTCGCGGTCGGCCGCCCCTTTGCTTTTCCCAGTTTCGCGCGCAGCGCGAAACTGGGAAAAAGGCCCCTCCCCGCGGCCGGGAGCGACGGAGGACTTCGCGCGCACGCCGAGAGGAGCAGACCGAGAGGAAGAAAAAAAAACGGGGAAGAGAGGGAGAAATAGAAAAAAATCTGAGAGAGGGAGAGCGTGAGCGAGCAGATCTGAAACACAATGCATATCAAAATGAAGGTATTTAAAAAGTGGACGTAGGGTTAAGCCCAGGGAAAATTTTCTCAGTTTTTCGATCCGGGGCTTAGTTTTCGAGATATTTTGATTTTTAGAGTTTATTAATTAAGGGGGTCAATTAATTATTTCGTCGTAACCCGTTCACACAATATACCGAATTAATCAGCACGATGAGAGGAGTCCGAATCTATCAAAATCTCGCGCTTATGTGTCCTGGTACAGTCAGAAATTATTGTAAAGGGAGTAGCCAATCAGAATTCTAGCGAACTCTAATAATCTATTCGATTCGATTGCCAACTCGCAATCCAGATAAAGAGGGCGCGAGTTCAGCTGATGACGTCAGAAACACAATATCTTGATCCAAAGACTCCTAATCCCCCGATGATATTTTCGATCAGCAAGAAACCGATTTGTGTGAAAATTCATCAGAAACGTGCTAAAATATACAACAAACAAGTGAAAATAGCTACCAGAAAAGTGAAAATAGTGACATTAGCTACCAGAATTTTTTTTAATTCCATGGAACTATGGTTTATATTTTAGGAATGATATATATATATTGTAGTCCGCGATCGCATATTATGTATCTGATGCATTCTGCCGAAATGTTATCATTTGCTTAATCTGCTGGAGAAGGATTCGGGTTCGCATTCATGGATCTTGGGTGTAGCTTAGTTATCAGACGTTTGCGGTGAACGTTTGAGGCGACGGCTACCTAGGCCTGACTCAATTGAGAAGTGAATGCTGGGCTCTAATATTTTGGCTATTTTTTGGCAAAAAGTTAGGGCCCCATCTTTAATATTAATGTTGGAACCAACTGAAAAACTCTCGAACGGCTGGCATAAAAAGGATTTGTGCTCTCTTTTCTTCCTCTCGGTCTGCTCCTCGAGGCGTGCGCGCAAAGTCCGCAGTCGCGGTCGGCCGCCCCTTTGCTTTTCCCAGTTTCGCGCGCAGCGCGAAACTGGGAAAAAGGCCCCTCCCCGCGGCCGGGAGCGACGGAGGACTTCGCGCGCACGCCGAGAGGAGCAGACCGAGAGGAAGAAAAAAAAACGGGGAAGAGAGGGAGAAATAGAAAAAAATCTGAGAGAGGGAGAGCGTGAGCGAGCAGATCTGAAACACAATGCATATCAAAATGAAGGTATTTAAAAAGTGGACGTAGGGTTAAGCCCAGGGAAAATTTTCTCAGTTTTTCGATCCGGGGCTTAGTTTTCGAGATATTTTGATTTTTAGAGTTTATTAATTAAGGGGGTCAATTAATTATTTCGTCGTAACCCGTTCACACAATATACCGAATTAATCAGCACGATGAGAGGAGTCCGAATCTATCAAAATCTCGCGCTTATGTGTCCTGGTACAGTCAGAAATTATTGTAAAGGGAGTAGCCAATCAGAATTCTAGCGAACTCTAATAATCTATTCGATTCGATTGCCAACTCGCAATCCAGATAAAGAGGGCGCGAGTTCAGCTGATGACGTCAGAAACACAATATCTTGATCCAAAGACTCCTAATCCCCCGATGATATTTTCGATCAGCAAGAAACCGATTTGTGTGAAAATTCATCAGAAACGTGCTAAAATATACAACAAACAAGTGAAAATAGCTACCAGAAAAGTGAAAATAGTGACATTAGCTACCAGAATTTTTTTTAATTCCATGGAACTATGGTTTATATTTTAGGAATGATATATATATATTGTAGTCCGCGATCGCATATTATGTATCTGATGCATTCTGCCGAAATGTTATCATTTGCTTAATCTGCTGGAGAAGGATTCGGGTTCGCATTCATGGATCTTGGGTGTAGCTTAGTTATCAGACGTTTGCGGTGAACGTTTGAGGCGACGGCTACCTAGGCCTGACTCAATTGAGAAGTGAATGCTGGGCTCTAATATTTTGGCTATTTTTTGGCAAAAAGTTAGGGCCCCATCTTTAATATTAATGTTGGAACCAACTGAAAAACTCTCGAACGGCTGGCATAAAAAGGATTTGTGCTCTCTTTTCTTCCTCTCGGTCTGCTCCTCGAGGCGTGCGCGCAAAGTCCGCAGTCGCGGTCGGCCGCCCCTTTGCTTTTCCCAGTTTCGCGCGCAGCGCGAAACTGGGAAAAAGGCCCCTCCCCGCGGCCGGGAGCGACGGAGGACTTCGCGCGCACGCCGAGAGGAGCAGACCGAGAGGAAGAAAAAAAAACGGGGAAGAGAGGGAGAAATAGAAAAAAATCTGAGAGAGGGAGAGCGTGAGCGAGCAGATCTGAAACACAATGCATATCAAAATGAAGGTATTTAAAAAGTGGACGTAGGGTTAAGCCCAGGGAAAATTTTCTCAGTTTTTCGATCCGGGGCTTAGTTTTCGAGATATTTTGATTTTTAGAGTTTATTAATTAAGGGGGTCAATTAATTATTTCGTCGTAACCCGTTCACACAATATACCGAATTAATCAGCACGATGAGAGGAGTCCGAATCTATCAAAATCTCGCGCTTATGTGTCCTGGTACAGTCAGAAATTATTGTAAAGGGAGTAGCCAATCAGAATTCTAGCGAACTCTAATAATCTATTCGATTCGATTGCCAACTCGCAATCCAGATAAAGAGGGCGCGAGTTCAGCTGATGACGTCAGAAACACAATATCTTGATCCAAAGACTCCTAATCCCCCGATGATATTTTCGATCAGCAAGAAACCGATTTGTGTGAAAATTCATCAGAAACGTGCTAAAATATACAACAAACAAGTGAAAATAGCTACCAGAAAAGTGAAAATAGTGACATTAGCTACCAGAATTTTTTTTAATTCCATGGAACTATGGTTTATATTTTAGGAATGATATATATATATTGTAGTCCGCGATCGCATATTATGTATCTGATGCATTCTGCCGAAATGTTATCATTTGCTTAATCTGCTGGAGAAGGATTCGGGTTCGCATTCATGGATCTTGGGTGTAGCTTAGTTATCAGACGTTTGCGGTGAACGTTTGAGGCGACGGCTACCTAGGCCTGACTCAATTGAGAAGTGAATGCTGGGCTCTAATATTTTGGCTATTTTTTGGCAAAAAGTTAGGGCCCCATCTTTAATATTAATGTTGGAACCAACTGAAAAACTCTCGAACGGCTGGCATAAAAAGGATTTGTGCTCTCTTTTCTTCCTCTCGGTCTGCTCCTCGAGGCGTGCGCGCAAAGTCCGCAGTCGCGGTCGGCCGCCCCTTTGCTTTTCCCAGTTTCGCGCGCAGCGCGAAACTGGGAAAAAGGCCCCTCCCCGCGGCCGGGAGCGACGGAGGACTTCGCGCGCACGCCGAGAGGAGCAGACCGAGAGGAAGAAAAAAAAACGGGGAAGAGAGGGAGAAATAGAAAAAAATCTGAGAGAGGGAGAGCGTGAGCGAGCAGATCTGAAACACAATGCATATCAAAATGAAGGTATTTAAAAAGTGGACGTAGGGTTAAGCCCAGGGAAAATTTTCTCAGTTTTTCGATCCGGGGCTTAGTTTTCGAGATATTTTGATTTTTAGAGTTTATTAATTAAGGGGGTCAATTAATTATTTCGTCGTAACCCGTTCACACAATATACCGAATTAATCAGCACGATGAGAGGAGTCCGAATCTATCAAAATCTCGCGCTTATGTGTCCTGGTACAGTCAGAAATTATTGTAAAGGGAGTAGCCAATCAGAATTCTAGCGAACTCTAATAATCTATTCGATTCGATTGCCAACTCGCAATCCAGATAAAGAGGGCGCGAGTTCAGCTGATGACGTCAGAAACACAATATCTTGATCCAAAGACTCCTAATCCCCCGATGATATTTTCGATCAGCAAGAAACCGATTTGTGTGAAAATTCATCAGAAACGTGCTAAAATATACAACAAACAAGTGAAAATAGCTACCAGAAAAGTGAAAATAGTGACATTAGCTACCAGAATTTTTTTTAATTCCATGGAACTATGGTTTATATTTTAGGAATGATATATATATATTGTAGTCCGCGATCGCATATTATGTATCTGATGCATTCTGCCGAAATGTTATCATTTGCTTAATCTGCTGGAGAAGGATTCGGGTTCGCATTCATGGATCTTGGGTGTAGCTTAGTTATCAGACGTTTGCGGTGAACGTTTGAGGCGACGGCTACCTAGGCCTGACTCAATTGAGAAGTGAATGCTGGGCTCTAATATTTTGGCTATTTTTTGGCAAAAAGTTAGGGCCCCATCTTTAATATTAATGTTGGAACCAACTGAAAAACTCTCGAACGGCTGGCATAAAAAGGATTTGTGCTCTCTTTTCTTCCTCTCGGTCTGCTCCTCGAGGCGTGCGCGCAAAGTCCGCAGTCGCGGTCGGCCGCCCCTTTGCTTTTCCCAGTTTCGCGCGCAGCGCGAAACTGGGAAAAAGGCCCCTCCCCGCGGCCGGGAGCGACGGAGGACTTCGCGCGCACGCCGAGAGGAGCAGACCGAGAGGAAGAAAAAAAAACGGGGAAGAGAGGGAGAAATAGAAAAAAATCTGAGAGAGGGAGAGCGTGAGCGAGCAGATCTGAAACACAATGCATATCAAAATGAAGGTATTTAAAAAGTGGACGTAGGGTTAAGCCCAGGGAAAATTTTCTCAGTTTTTCGATCCGGGGCTTAGTTTTCGAGATATTTTGATTTTTAGAGTTTATTAATTAAGGGGGTCAATTAATTATTTCGTCGTAACCCGTTCACACAATATACCGAATTAATCAGCACGATGAGAGGAGTCCGAATCTATCAAAATCTCGCGCTTATGTGTCCTGGTACAGTCAGAAATTATTGTAAAGGGAGTAGCCAATCAGAATTCTAGCGAACTCTAATAATCTATTCGATTCGATTGCCAACTCGCAATCCAGATAAAGAGGGCGCGAGTTCAGCTGATGACGTCAGAAACACAATATCTTGATCCAAAGACTCCTAATCCCCCGATGATATTTTCGATCAGCAAGAAACCGATTTGTGTGAAAATTCATCAGAAACGTGCTAAAATATACAACAAACAAGTGAAAATAGCTACCAGAAAAGTGAAAATAGTGACATTAGCTACCAGAATTTTTTTTAATTCCATGGAACTATGGTTTATATTTTAGGAATGATATATATATATTGTAGTCCGCGATCGCATATTATGTATCTGATGCATTCTGCCGAAATGTTATCATTTGCTTAATCTGCTGGAGAAGGATTCGGGTTCGCATTCATGGATCTTGGGTGTAGCTTAGTTATCAGACGTTTGCGGTGAACGTTTGAGGCGACGGCTACCTAGGCCTGACTCAATTGAGAAGTGAATGCTGGGCTCTAATATTTTGGCTATTTTTTGGCAAAAAGTTAGGGCCCCATCTTTAATATTAATGTTGGAACCAACTGAAAAACTCTCGAACGGCTGGCATAAAAAGGATTTGTGCTCTCTTTTCTTCCTCTCGGTCTGCTCCTCGAGGCGTGCGCGCAAAGTCCGCAGTCGCGGTCGGCCGCCCCTTTGCTTTTCCCAGTTTCGCGCGCAGCGCGAAACTGGGAAAAAGGCCCCTCCCCGCGGCCGGGAGCGACGGAGGACTTCGCGCGCACGCCGAGAGGAGCAGACCGAGAGGAAGAAAAAAAAACGGGGAAGAGAGGGAGAAATAGAAAAAAATCTGAGAGAGGGAGAGCGTGAGCGAGCAGATCTGAAACACAATGCATATCAAAATGAAGGTATTTAAAAAGTGGACGTAGGGTTAAGCCCAGGGAAAATTTTCTCAGTTTTTCGATCCGGGGCTTAGTTTTCGAGATATTTTGATTTTTAGAGTTTATTAATTAAGGGGGTCAATTAATTATTTCGTCGTAACCCGTTCACACAATATACCGAATTAATCAGCACGATGAGAGGAGTCCGAATCTATCAAAATCTCGCGCTTATGTGTCCTGGTACAGTCAGAAATTATTGTAAAGGGAGTAGCCAATCAGAATTCTAGCGAACTCTAATAATCTATTCGATTCGATTGCCAACTCGCAATCCAGATAAAGAGGGCGCGAGTTCAGCTGATGACGTCAGAAACACAATATCTTGATCCAAAGACTCCTAATCCCCCGATGATATTTTCGATCAGCAAGAAACCGATTTGTGTGAAAATTCATCAGAAACGTGCTAAAATATACAACAAACAAGTGAAAATAGCTACCAGAAAAGTGAAAATAGTGACATTAGCTACCAGAATTTTTTTTAATTCCATGGAACTATGGTTTATATTTTAGGAATGATATATATATATTGTAGTCCGCGATCGCATATTATGTATCTGATGCATTCTGCCGAAATGTTATCATTTGCTTAATCTGCTGGAGAAGGATTCGGGTTCGCATTCATGGATCTTGGGTGTAGCTTAGTTATCAGACGTTTGCGGTGAACGTTTGAGGCGACGGCTACCTAGGCCTGACTCAATTGAGAAGTGAATGCTGGGCTCTAATATTTTGGCTATTTTTTGGCAAAAAGTTAGGGCCCCATCTTTAATATTAATGTTGGAACCAACTGAAAAACTCTCGAACGGCTGGCATAAAAAGGATTTGTGCTCTCTTTTCTTCCTCTCGGTCTGCTCCTCGAGGCGTGCGCGCAAAGTCCGCAGTCGCGGTCGGCCGCCCCTTTGCTTTTCCCAGTTTCGCGCGCAGCGCGAAACTGGGAAAAAGGCCCCTCCCCGCGGCCGGGAGCGACGGAGGACTTCGCGCGCACGCCGAGAGGAGCAGACCGAGAGGAAGAAAAAAAAACGGGGAAGAGAGGGAGAAATAGAAAAAAATCTGAGAGAGGGAGAGCGTGAGCGAGCAGATCTGAAACACAATGCATATCAAAATGAAGGTATTTAAAAAGTGGACGTAGGGTTAAGCCCAGGGAAAATTTTCTCAGTTTTTCGATCCGGGGCTTAGTTTTCGAGATATTTTGATTTTTAGAGTTTATTAATTAAGGGGGTCAATTAATTATTTCGTCGTAACCCGTTCACACAATATACCGAATTAATCAGCACGATGAGAGGAGTCCGAATCTATCAAAATCTCGCGCTTATGTGTCCTGGTACAGTCAGAAATTATTGTAAAGGGAGTAGCCAATCAGAATTCTAGCGAACTCTAATAATCTATTCGATTCGATTGCCAACTCGCAATCCAGATAAAGAGGGCGCGAGTTCAGCTGATGACGTCAGAAACACAATATCTTGATCCAAAGACTCCTAATCCCCCGATGATATTTTCGATCAGCAAGAAACCGATTTGTGTGAAAATTCATCAGAAACGTGCTAAAATATACAACAAACAAGTGAAAATAGCTACCAGAAAAGTGAAAATAGTGACATTAGCTACCAGAATTTTTTTTAATTCCATGGAACTATGGTTTATATTTTAGGAATGATATATATATATTGTAGTCCGCGATCGCATATTATGTATCTGATGCATTCTGCCGAAATGTTATCATTTGCTTAATCTGCTGGAGAAGGATTCGGGTTCGCATTCATGGATCTTGGGTGTAGCTTAGTTATCAGACGTTTGCGGTGAACGTTTGAGGCGACGGCTACCTAGGCCTGACTCAATTGAGAAGTGAATGCTGGGCTCTAATATTTTGGCTATTTTTTGGCAAAAAGTTAGGGCCCCATCTTTAATATTAATGTTGGAACCAACTGAAAAACTCTCGAACGGCTGGCATAAAAAGGATTTGTGCTCTCTTTTCTTCCTCTCGGTCTGCTCCTCG
The DNA here is from genome assembly GCA_951213105.1 of Amaurobius ferox. Taxonomy (NCBI): domain Eukaryota; kingdom Metazoa; phylum Arthropoda; class Arachnida; order Araneae; family Amaurobiidae; genus Amaurobius; species Amaurobius ferox. Next base: position 19,509 of record CATNUR010000179.1, on the reverse strand, counting down.
AGGCGTGCGCGCAAAGTCCGCAGTCGCGGTCGGCCGCCCCTTTGCTTTTCCCAGTTTCGCGCGCAGCGCGAAACTGGGAAAAAGGCCCCTCCCCGCGGCCGGGAGCGACGGAGGACTTCGCGCGCACGCCGAGAGGAGCAGACCGAGAGGAAGAAAAAAAAACGGGGAAGAGAGGGAGAAATAGAAAAAAATCTGAGAGAGGGAGAGCGTGAGCGAGCAGATCTGAAACACAATGCATATCAAAATGAAGGTATTTAAAAAGTGGACGTAGGGTTAAGCCCAGGGAAAATTTTCTCAGTTTTTCGATCCGGGGCTTAGTTTTCGAGATATTTTGATTTTTAGAGTTTATTAATTAAGGGGGTCAATTAATTATTTCGTCGTAACCCGTTCACACAATATACCGAATTAATCAGCACGATGAGAGGAGTCCGAATCTATCAAAATCTCGCGCTTATGTGTCCTGGTACAGTCAGAAATTATTGTAAAGGGAGTAGCCAATCAGAATTCTAGCGAACTCTAATAATCTATTCGATTCGATTGCCAACTCGCAATCCAGATAAAGAGGGCGCGAGTTCAGCTGATGACGTCAGAAACACAATATCTTGATCCAAAGACTCCTAATCCCCCGATGATATTTTCGATCAGCAAGAAACCGATTTGTGTGAAAATTCATCAGAAACGTGCTAAAATATACAACAAACAAGTGAAAATAGCTACCAGAAAAGTGAAAATAGTGACATTAGCTACCAGAATTTTTTTTAATTCCATGGAACTATGGTTTATATTTTAGGAATGATATATATATATTGTAGTCCGCGATCGCATATTATGTATCTGATGCATTCTGCCGAAATGTTATCATTTGCTTAATCTGCTGGAGAAGGATTCGGGTTCGCATTCATGGATCTTGGGTGTAGCTTAGTTATCAGACGTTTGCGGTGAACGTTTGAGGCGACGGCTACCTAGGCCTGACTCAATTGAGAAGTGAATGCTGGGCTCTAATATTTTGGCTATTTTTTGGCAAAAAGTTAGGGCCCCATCTTTAATATTAATGTTGGAACCAACTGAAAAACTCTCGAACGGCTGGCATAAAAAGGATTTGTGCTCTCTTTTCTTCCTCTCGGTCTGCTCCTCGAGGCGTGCGCGCAAAGTCCGCAGTCGCGGTCGGCCGCCCCTTTGCTTTTCCCAGTTTCGCGCGCAGCGCGAAACTGGGAAAAAGGCCCCTCCCCGCGGCCGGGAGCGACGGAGGACTTCGCGCGCACGCCGAGAGGAGCAGACCGAGAGGAAGAAAAAAAAACGGGGAAGAGAGGGAGAAATAGAAAAAAATCTGAGAGAGGGAGAGCGTGAGCGAGCAGATCTGAAACACAATGCATATCAAAATGAAGGTATTTAAAAAGTGGACGTAGGGTTAAGCCCAGGGAAAATTTTCTCAGTTTTTCGATCCGGGGCTTAGTTTTCGAGATATTTTGATTTTTAGAGTTTATTAATTAAGGGGGTCAATTAATTATTTCGTCGTAACCCGTTCACACAATATACCGAATTAATCAGCACGATGAGAGGAGTCCGAATCTATCAAAATCTCGCGCTTATGTGTCCTGGTACAGTCAGAAATTATTGTAAAGGGAGTAGCCAATCAGAATTCTAGCGAACTCTAATAATCTATTCGATTCGATTGCCAACTCGCAATCCAGATAAAGAGGGCGCGAGTTCAGCTGATGACGTCAGAAACACAATATCTTGATCCAAAGACTCCTAATCCCCCGATGATATTTTCGATCAGCAAGAAACCGATTTGTGTGAAAATTCATCAGAAACGTGCTAAAATATACAACAAACAAGTGAAAATAGCTACCAGAAAAGTGAAAATAGTGACATTAGCTACCAGAATTTTTTTTAATTCCATGGAACTATGGTTTATATTTTAGGAATGATATATATATATTGTAGTCCGCGATCGCATATTATGTATCTGATGCATTCTGCCGAAATGTTATCATTTGCTTAATCTGCTGGAGAAGGATTCGGGTTCGCATTCATGGATCTTGGGTGTAGCTTAGTTATCAGACGTTTGCGGTGAACGTTTGAGGCGACGGCTACCTAGGCCTGACTCAATTGAGAAGTGAATGCTGGGCTCTAATATTTTGGCTATTTTTTGGCAAAAAGTTAGGGCCCCATCTTTAATATTAATGTTGGAACCAACTGAAAAACTCTCGAACGGCTGGCATAAAAAGGATTTGTGCTCTCTTTTCTTCCTCTCGGTCTGCTCCTCGAGGCGTGCGCGCAAAGTCCGCAGTCGCGGTCGGCCGCCCCTTTGCTTTTCCCAGTTTCGCGCGCAGCGCGAAACTGGGAAAAAGGCCCCTCCCCGCGGCCGGGAGCGACGGAGGACTTCGCGCGCACGCCGAGAGGAGCAGACCGAGAGGAAGAAAAAAAAACGGGGAAGAGAGGGAGAAATAGAAAAAAATCTGAGAGAGGGAGAGCGTGAGCGAGCAGATCTGAAACACAATGCATATCAAAATGAAGGTATTTAAAAAGTGGACGTAGGGTTAAGCCCAGGGAAAATTTTCTCAGTTTTTCGATCCGGGGCTTAGTTTTCGAGATATTTTGATTTTTAGAGTTTATTAATTAAGGGGGTCAATTAATTATTTCGTCGTAACCCGTTCACACAATATACCGAATTAATCAGCACGATGAGAGGAGTCCGAATCTATCAAAATCTCGCGCTTATGTGTCCTGGTACAGTCAGAAATTATTGTAAAGGGAGTAGCCAATCAGAATTCTAGCGAACTCTAATAATCTATTCGATTCGATTGCCAACTCGCAATCCAGATAAAGAGGGCGCGAGTTCAGCTGATGACGTCAGAAACACAATATCTTGATCCAAAGACTCCTAATCCCCCGATGATATTTTCGATCAGCAAGAAACCGATTTGTGTGAAAATTCATCAGAAACGTGCTAAAATATACAACAAACAAGTGAAAATAGCTACCAGAAAAGTGAAAATAGTGACATTAGCTACCAGAATTTTTTTTAATTCCATGGAACTATGGTTTATATTTTAGGAATGATATATATATATTGTAGTCCGCGATCGCATATTATGTATCTGATGCATTCTGCCGAAATGTTATCATTTGCTTAATCTGCTGGAGAAGGATTCGGGTTCGCATTCATGGATCTTGGGTGTAGCTTAGTTATCAGACGTTTGCGGTGAACGTTTGAGGCGACGGCTACCTAGGCCTGACTCAATTGAGAAGTGAATGCTGGGCTCTAATATTTTGGCTATTTTTTGGCAAAAAGTTAGGGCCCCATCTTTAATATTAATGTTGGAACCAACTGAAAAACTCTCGAACGGCTGGCATAAAAAGGATTTGTGCTCTCTTTTCTTCCTCTCGGTCTGCTCCTCGAGGCGTGCGCGCAAAGTCCGCAGTCGCGGTCGGCCGCCCCTTTGCTTTTCCCAGTTTCGCGCGCAGCGCGAAACTGGGAAAAAGGCCCCTCCCCGCGGCCGGGAGCGACGGAGGACTTCGCGCGCACGCCGAGAGGAGCAGACCGAGAGGAAGAAAAAAAAACGGGGAAGAGAGGGAGAAATAGAAAAAAATCTGAGAGAGGGAGAGCGTGAGCGAGCAGATCTGAAACACAATGCATATCAAAATGAAGGTATTTAAAAAGTGGACGTAGGGTTAAGCCCAGGGAAAATTTTCTCAGTTTTTCGATCCGGGGCTTAGTTTTCGAGATATTTTGATTTTTAGAGTTTATTAATTAAGGGGGTCAATTAATTATTTCGTCGTAACCCGTTCACACAATATACCGAATTAATCAGCACGATGAGAGGAGTCCGAATCTATCAAAATCTCGCGCTTATGTGTCCTGGTACAGTCAGAAATTATTGTAAAGGGAGTAGCCAATCAGAATTCTAGCGAACTCTAATAATCTATTCGATTCGATTGCCAACTCGCAATCCAGATAAAGAGGGCGCGAGTTCAGCTGATGACGTCAGAAACACAATATCTTGATCCAAAGACTCCTAATCCCCCGATGATATTTTCGATCAGCAAGAAACCGATTTGTGTGAAAATTCATCAGAAACGTGCTAAAATATACAACAAACAAGTGAAAATAGCTACCAGAAAAGTGAAAATAGTGACATTAGCTACCAGAATTTTTTTTAATTCCATGGAACTATGGTTTATATTTTAGGAATGATATATATATATTGTAGTCCGCGATCGCATATTATGTATCTGATGCATTCTGCCGAAATGTTATCATTTGCTTAATCTGCTGGAGAAGGATTCGGGTTCGCATTCATGGATCTTGGGTGTAGCTTAGTTATCAGACGTTTGCGGTGAACGTTTGAGGCGACGGCTACCTAGGCCTGACTCAATTGAGAAGTGAATGCTGGGCTCTAATATTTTGGCTATTTTTTGGCAAAAAGTTAGGGCCCCATCTTTAATATTAATGTTGGAACCAACTGAAAAACTCTCGAACGGCTGGCATAAAAAGGATTTGTGCTCTCTTTTCTTCCTCTCGGTCTGCTCCTCGAGGCGTGCGCGCAAAGTCCGCAGTCGCGGTCGGCCGCCCCTTTGCTTTTCCCAGTTTCGCGCGCAGCGCGAAACTGGGAAAAAGGCCCCTCCCCGCGGCCGGGAGCGACGGAGGACTTCGCGCGCACGCCGAGAGGAGCAGACCGAGAGGAAGAAAAAAAAACGGGGAAGAGAGGGAGAAATAGAAAAAAATCTGAGAGAGGGAGAGCGTGAGCGAGCAGATCTGAAACACAATGCATATCAAAATGAAGGTATTTAAAAAGTGGACGTAGGGTTAAGCCCAGGGAAAATTTTCTCAGTTTTTCGATCCGGGGCTTAGTTTTCGAGATATTTTGATTTTTAGAGTTTATTAATTAAGGGGGTCAATTAATTATTTCGTCGTAACCCGTTCACTACAATATACCGAATTAATCAGCACGATGAGAGGAGTCCGAATCTATCAAAATCTCGCGCTTATGTGTCCTGGTACAGTCAGAAATTATTGTAAAGGGAGTAGCCAATCAGAATTCTAGCGAACTCTAATAATCTATTCGATTCGATTGCCAACTCGCAATCCAGATAAAGAGGGCGCGAGTTCAGCTGATGACGTCAGAAACACAATATCTTGATCCAAAGACTCCTAATCCCCCGATGATATTTTCGATCAGCAAGAAACCGATTTGTGTGAAAATTCATCAGAAACGTGCTAAAATATACAACAAACAAGTGAAAATAGCTACCAGAAAAGTGAAAATAGTGACATTAGCTACCAGAATTTTTTTTAATTCCATGGAACTATGGTTTATATTTTAGGAATGATATATATATATTGTAGTCCGCGATCGCATATTATGTATCTGATGCATTCTGCCGAAATGTTATCATTTGCTTAATCTGCTGGAGAAGGATTCGGGTTCGCATTCATGGATCTTGGGTGTAGCTTAGTTATCAGACGTTTGCGGTGAACGTTTGAGGCGACGGCTACCTAGGCCTGACTCAATTGAGAAGTGAATGCTGGGCTCTAATATTTTGGCTATTTTTTGGCAAAAAGTTAGGGCCCCATCTTTAATATTAATGTTGGAACCAACTGAAAAACTCTCGAACGGCTGGCATAAAAAGGATTTGTGCTCTCTTTTCTTCCTCTCGGTCTGCTCCTCGAGGCGTGCGCGCAAAGTCCGCAGTCGCGGTCGGCCGCCCCTTTGCTTTTCCCAGTTTCGCGCGCAGCGCGAAACTGGGAAAAAGGCCCCTCCCCGCGGCCGGGAGCGACGGAGGACTTCGCGCGCACGCCGAGAGGAGCAGACCGAGAGGAAGAAAAAAAAACGGGGAAGAGAGGGAGAAATAGAAAAAAATCTGAGAGAGGGAGAGCGTGAGCGAGCAGATCTGAAACACAATGCATATCAAAATGAAGGTATTTAAAAAGTGGACGTAGGGTTAAGCCCAGGGAAAATTTTCTCAGTTTTTCGATCCGGGGCTTAGTTTTCGAGATATTTTGATTTTTAGAGTTTATTAATTAAGGGGGTCAATTAATTATTTCGTCGTAACCCGTTCACACAATATACCGAATTAATCAGCACGATGAGAGGAGTCCGAATCTATCAAAATCTCGCGCTTATGTGTCCTGGTACAGTCAGAAATTATTGTAAAGGGAGTAGCCAATCAGAATTCTAGCGAACTCTAATAATCTATTCGATTCGATTGCCAACTCGCAATCCAGATAAAGAGGGCGCGAGTTCAGCTGATGACGTCAGAAACACAATATCTTGATCCAAAGACTCCTAATCCCCCGATGATATTTTCGATCAGCAAGAAACCGATTTGTGTGAAAATTCATCAGAAACGTGCTAAAATATACAACAAACAAGTGAAAATAGCTACCAGAAAAGTGAAAATAGTGACATTAGCTACCAGAATTTTTTTTAATTCCATGGAACTATGGTTTATATTTTAGGAATGATATATATATATTGTAGTCCGCGATCGCATATTATGTATCTGATGCATTCTGCCGAAATGTTATCATTTGCTTAATCTGCTGGAGAAGGATTCGGGTTCGCATTCATGGATCTTGGGTGTAGCTTAGTTATCAGACGTTTGCGGTGAACGTTTGAGGCGACGGCTACCTAGGCCTGACTCAATTGAGAAGTGAATGCTGGGCTCTAATATTTTGGCTATTTTTTGGCAAAAAGTTAGGGCCCCATCTTTAATATTAATGTTGGAACCAACTGAAAAACTCTCGAACGGCTGGCATAAAAAGGATTTGTGCTCTCTTTTCTTCCTCTCGGTCTGCTCCTCGAGGCGTGCGCGCAAAGTCCGCAGTCGCGGTCGGCCGCCCCTTTGCTTTTCCCAGTTTCGCGCGCAGCGCGAAACTGGGAAAAAGGCCCCTCCCCGCGGCCGGGAGCGACGGAGGACTTCGCGCGCACGCCGAGAGGAGCAGACCGAGAGGAAGAAAAAAAAACGGGGAAGAGAGGGAGAAATAGAAAAAAATCTGAGAGAGGGAGAGCGTGAGCGAGCAGATCTGAAACACAATGCATATCAAAATGAAGGTATTTAAAAAGTGGACGTAGGGTTAAGCCCAGGGAAAATTTTCTCAGTTTTTCGATCCGGGGCTTAGTTTTCGAGATATTTTGATTTTTAGAGTTTATTAATTAAGGGGGTCAATTAATTATTTCGTCGTAACCCGTTCACACAATATACCGAATTAATCAGCACGATGAGAGGAGTCCGAATCTATCAAAATCTCGCGCTTATGTGTCCTGGTACAGTCAGAAATTATTGTAAAGGGAGTAGCCAATCAGAATTCTAGCGAACTCTAATAATCTATTCGATTCGATTGCCAACTCGCAATCCAGATAAAGAGGGCGCGAGTTCAGCTGATGACGTCAGAAACACAATATCTTGATCCAAAGACTCCTAATCCCCCGATGATATTTTCGATCAGCAAGAAACCGATTTGTGTGAAAATTCATCAGAAACGTGCTAAAATATACAACAAACAAGTGAAAATAGCTACCAGAAAAGTGAAAATAGTGACATTAGCTACCAGAATTTTTTTTAATTCCATGGAACTATGGTTTATATTTTAGGAATGATATATATATATTGTAGTCCGCGATCGCATATTATGTATCTGATGCATTCTGCCGAAATGTTATCATTTGCTTAATCTGCTGGAGAAGGATTCGGGTTCGCATTCATGGATCTTGGGTGTAGCTTAGTTATCAGACGTTTGCGGTGAACGTTTGAGGCGACGGCTACCTAGGCCTGACTCAATTGAGAAGTGAATGCTGGGCTCTAATATTTTGGCTATTTTTTGGCAAAAAGTTAGGGCCCCATCTTTAATATTAATGTTGGAACCAACTGAAAAACTCTCGAACGGCTGGCATAAAAAGGATTTGTGCTCTCTTTTCTTCCTCTCGGTCTGCTCCTCGAGGCGTGCGCGCAAAGTCCGCAGTCGCGGTCGGCCGCCCCTTTGCTTTTCCCAGTTTCGCGCGCAGCGCGAAACTGGGAAAAAGGCCCCTCCCCGCGGCCGGGAGCGACGGAGGACTTCGCGCGCACGCCGAGAGGAGCAGACCGAGAGGAAGAAAAAAAAACGGGGAAGAGAGGGAGAAATAGAAAAAAATCTGAGAGAGGGAGAGCGTGAGCGAGCAGATCTGAAACACAATGCATATCAAAATGAAGGTATTTAAAAAGTGGACGTAGGGTTAAGCCCAGGGAAAATTTTCTCAGTTTTTCGATCCGGGGCTTAGTTTTCGAGATATTTTGATTTTTAGAGTTTATTAATTAAGGGGGTCAATTAATTATTTCGTCGTAACCCGTTCACACAATATACCGAATTAATCAGCACGATGAGAGGAGTCCGAATCTATCAAAATCTCGCGCTTATGTGTCCTGGTACAGTCAGAAATTATTGTAAAGGGAGTAGCCAATCAGAATTCTAGCGAACTCTAATAATCTATTCGATTCGATTGCCAACTCGCAATCCAGATAAAGAGGGCGCGAGTTCAGCTGATGACGTCAGAAACACAATATCTTGATCCAAAGACTCCTAATCCCCCGATGATATTTTCGATCAGCAAGAAACCGATTTGTGTGAAAATTCATCAGAAACGTGCTAAAATATACAACAAACAAGTGAAAATAGCTACCAGAAAAGTGAAAATAGTGACATTAGCTACCAGAATTTTTTTTAATTCCATGGAACTATGGTTTATATTTTAGGAATGATATATATATATTGTAGTCCGCGATCGCATATTATGTATCTGATGCATTCTGCCGAAATGTTATCATTTGCTTAATCTGCTGGAGAAGGATTCGGGTTCGCATTCATGGATCTTGGGTGTAGCTTAGTTATCAGACGTTTGCGGTGAACGTTTGAGGCGACGGCTACCTAGGCCTGACTCAATTGAGAAGTGAATGCTGGGCTCTAATATTTTGGCTATTTTTTGGCAAAAAGTTAGGGCCCCATCTTTAATATTAATGTTGGAACCAACTGAAAAACTCTCGAACGGCTGGCATAAAAAGGATTTGTGCTCTCTTTTCTTCCTCTCGGTCTGCTCCTCGAGGCGTGCGCGCAAAGTCCGCAGTCGCGGTCGGCCGCCCCTTTGCTTTTCCCAGTTTCGCGCGCAGCGCGAAACTGGGAAAAAGGCCCCTCCCCGCGGCCGGGAGCGACGGAGGACTTCGCGCGCACGCCGAGAGGAGCAGACCGAGAGGAAGAAAAAAAAACGGGGAAGAGAGGGAGAAATAGAAAAAAATCTGAGAGAGGGAGAGCGTGAGCGAGCAGATCTGAAACACAATGCATATCAAAATGAAGGTATTTAAAAAGTGGACGTAGGGTTAAGCCCAGGGAAAATTTTCTCAGTTTTTCGATCCGGGGCTTAGTTTTCGAGATATTTTGATTTTTAGAGTTTATTAATTAAGGGGGTCAATTAATTATTTCGTCGTAACCCGTTCACACAATATACCGAATTAATCAGCACGATGAGAGGAGTCCGAATCTATCAAAATCTCGCGCTTATGTGTCCTGGTACAGTCAGAAATTATTGTAAAGGGAGTAGCCAATCAGAATTCTAGCGAACTCTAATAATCTATTCGATTCGATTGCCAACTCGCAATCCAGATAAAGAGGGCGCGAGTTCAGCTGATGACGTCAGAAACACAATATCTTGATCCAAAGACTCCTAATCCCCCGATGATATTTTCGATCAGCAAGAAACCGATTTGTGTGAAAATTCATCAGAAACGTGCTAAAATATACAACAAACAAGTGAAAATAGCTACCAGAAAAGTGAAAATAGTGACATTAGCTACCAGAATTTTTTTTAATTCCATGGAACTATGGTTTATATTTTAGGAATGATATATATATATTGTAGTCCGCGATCGCATATTATGTATCTGATGCATTCTGCCGAAATGTTATCATTTGCTTAATCTGCTGGAGAAGGATTCGGGTTCGCATTCATGGATCTTGGGTGTAGCTTAGTTATCAGACGTTTGCGGTGAACGTTTGAGGCGACGGCTACCTAGGCCTGACTCAATTGAGAAGTGAATGCTGGGCTCTAATATTTTGGCTATTTTTTGGCAAAAAGTTAGGGCCCCATCTTTAATATTAATGTTGGAACCAACTGAAAAACTCTCGAACGGCTGGCATAAAAAGGATTTGTGCTCTCTTTTCTTCCTCTCGGTCTGCTCCTCGAGGCGTGCGCGCAAAGTCCGCAGTCGCGGTCGGCCGCCCCTTTGCTTTTCCCAGTTTCGCGCGCAGCGCGAAACTGGGAAAAAGGCCCCTCCCCGCGGCCGGGAGCGACGGAGGACTTCGCGCGCACGCCGAGAGGAGCAGACCGAGAGGAAGAAAAAAAAACGGGGAAGAGAGGGAGAAATAGAAAAAAATCTGAGAGAGGGAGAGCGTGAGCGAGCAGATCTGAAACACAATGCATATCAAAATGAAGGTATTTAAAAAGTGGACGTAGGGTTAAGCCCAGGGAAAATTTTCTCAGTTTTTCGATCCGGGGCTTAGTTTTCGAGATATTTTGATTTTTAGAGTTTATTAATTAAGGGGGTCAATTAATTATTTCGTCGTAACCCGTTCACACAATATACCGAATTAATCAGCACGATGAGAGGAGTCCGAATCTATCAAAATCTCGCGCTTATGTGTCCTGGTACAGTCAGAAATTATTGTAAAGGGAGTAGCCAATCAGAATTCTAGCGAACTCTAATAATCTATTCGATTCGATTGCCAACTCGCAATCCAGATAAAGAGGGCGCGAGTTCAGCTGATGACGTCAGAAACACAATATCTTGATCCAAAGACTCCTAATCCCCCGATGATATTTTCGATCAGCAAGAAACCGATTTGTGTGAAAATTCATCAGAAACGTGCTAAAATATACAACAAACAAGTGAAAATAGCTACCAGAAAAGTGAAAATAGTGACATTAGCTACCAGAATTTTTTTTAATTCCATGGAACTATGGTTTATATTTTAGGAATGATATATATATATTGTAGTCCGCGATCGCATATTATGTATCTGATGCATTCTGCCGAAATGTTATCATTTGCTTAATCTGCTGGAGAAGGATTCGGGTTCGCATTCATGGATCTTGGGTGTAGCTTAGTTATCAGACGTTTGCGGTGAACGTTTGAGGCGACGGCTACCTAGGCCTGACTCAATTGAGAAGTGAATGCTGGGCTCTAATATTTTGGCTATTTTTTGGCAAAAAGTTAGGGCCCCATCTTTAATATTAATGTTGGAACCAACTGAAAAACTCTCGAACGGCTGGCATAAAAAGGATTTGTGCTCTCTTTTCTTCCTCTCGGTCTGCTCCTCGAGGCGTGCGCGCAAAGTCCGCAGTCGCGGTCGGCCGCCCCTTTGCTTTTCCCAGTTTCGCGCGCAGCGCGAAACTGGGAAAAAGGCCCCTCCCCGCGGCCGGGAGCGACGGAGGACTTCGCGCGCACGCCGAGAGGAGCAGACCGAGAGGAAGAAAAAAAAACGGGGAAGAGAGGGAGAAATAGAAAAAAATCTGAGAGAGGGAGAGCGTGAGCGAGCAGATCTGAAACACAATGCATATCAAAATGAAGGTATTTAAAAAGTGGACGTAGGGTTAAGCCCAGGGAAAATTTTCTCAGTTTTTCGATCCGGGGCTTAGTTTTCGAGATATTTTGATTTTTAGAGTTTATTAATTAAGGGGGTCAATTAATTATTTCGTCGTAACCCGTTCACACAATATACCGAATTAATCAGCACGATGAGAGGAGTCCGAATCTATCAAAATCTCGCGCTTATGTGTCCTGGTACAGTCAGAAATTATTGTAAAGGGAGTAGCCAATCAGAATTCTAGCGAACTCTAATAATCTATTCGATTCGATTGCCAACTCGCAATCCAGATAAAGAGGGCGCGAGTTCAGCTGATGACGTCAGAAACACAATATCTTGATCCAAAGACTCCTAATCCCCCGATGATATTTTCGATCAGCAAGAAACCGATTTGTGTGAAAATTCATCAGAAACGTGCTAAAATATACAACAAACAAGTGAAAATAGCTACCAGAAAAGTGAAAATAGTGACATTAGCTACCAGAATTTTTTTTAATTCCATGGAACTATGGTTTATATTTTAGGAATGATATATATATATTGTAGTCCGCGATCGCATATTATGTATCTGATGCATTCTGCCGAAATGTTATCATTTGCTTAATCTGCTGGAGAAGGATTCGGGTTCGCATTCATGGATCTTGGGTGTAGCTTAGTTATCAGACGTTTGCGGTGAACGTTTGAGGCGACGGCTACCTAGGCCTGACTCAATTGAGAAGTGAATGCTGGGCTCTAATATTTTGGCTATTTTTTGGCAAAAAGTTAGGGCCCCATCTTTAATATTAATGTTGGAACCAACTGAAAAACTCTCGAACGGCTGGCATAAAAAGGATTTGTGCTCTCTTTTCTTCCTCTCGGTCTGCTCCTCGAGGCGTGCGCGCAAAGTCCGCAGTCGCGGTCGGCCGCCCCTTTGCTTTTCCCAGTTTCGCGCGCAGCGCGAAACTGGGAAAAAGGCCCCTCCCCGCGGCCGGGAGCGACGGAGGACTTCGCGCGCACGCCGAGAGGAGCAGACCGAGAGGAAGAAAAAAAAACGGGGAAGAGAGGGAGAAATAGAAAAAAATCTGAGAGAGGGAGAGCGTGAGCGAGCAGATCTGAAACACAATGCATATCAAAATGAAGGTATTTAAAAAGTGGACGTAGGGTTAAGCCCAGGGAAAATTTTCTCAGTTTTTCGATCCGGGGCTTAGTTTTCGAGATATTTTGATTTTTAGAGTTTATTAATTAAGGGGGTCAATTAATTATTTCGTCGTAACCCGTTCACACAATATACCGAATTAATCAGCACGATGAGAGGAGTCCGAATCTATCAAAATCTCGCGCTTATGTGTCCTGGTACAGTCAGAAATTATTGTAAAGGGAGTAGCCAATCAGAATTCTAGCGAACTCTAATAATCTATTCGATTCGATTGCCAACTCGCAATCCAGATAAAGAGGGCGCGAGTTCAGCTGATGACGTCAGAAACACAATATCTTGATCCAAAGACTCCTAATCCCCCGATGATATTTTCGATCAGCAAGAAACCGATTTGTGTGAAAATTCATCAGAAACGTGCTAAAATATACAACAAACAAGTGAAAATAGCTACCAGAAAAGTGAAAATAGTGACATTAGCTACCAGAATTTTTTTTAATTCCATGGAACTATGGTTTATATTTTAGGAATGATATATATATATTGTAGTCCGCGATCGCATATTATGTATCTGATGCATTCTGCCGAAATGTTATCATTTGCTTAATCTGCTGGAGAAGGATTCGGGTTCGCATTCATGGATCTTGGGTGTAGCTTAGTTATCAGACGTTTGCGGTGAACGTTTGAGGCGACGGCTACCTAGGCCTGACTCAATTGAGAAGTGAATGCTGGGCTCTAATATTTTGGCTATTTTTTGGCAAAAAGTTAGGGCCCCATCTTTAATATTAATGTTGGAACCAACTGAAAAACTCTCGAACGGCTGGCATAAAAAGGATTTGTGCTCTCTTTTCTTCCTCTCGGTCTGCTCCTCGAGGCGTGCGCGCAAAGTCCGCAGTCGCGGTCGGCCGCCCCTTTGCTTTTCCCAGTTTCGCGCGCAGCGCGAAACTGGGAAAAAGGCCCCTCCCCGCGGCCGGGAGCGACGGAGGACTTCGCGCGCACGCCGAGAGGAGCAGACCGAGAGGAAGAAAAAAAAACGGGGAAGAGAGGGAGAAATAGAAAAAAATCTGAGAGAGGGAGAGCGTGAGCGAGCAGATCTGAAACACAATGCATATCAAAATGAAGGTATTTAAAAAGTGGACGTAGGGTTAAGCCCAGGGAAAATTTTCTCAGTTTTTCGATCCGGGGCTTAGTTTTCGAGATATTTTGATTTTTAGAGTTTATTAATTAAGGGGGTCAATTAATTATTTCGTCGTAACCCGTTCACACAATATACCGAATTAATCAGCACGATGAGAGGAGTCCGAATCTATCAAAATCTCGCGCTTATGTGTCCTGGTACAGTCAGAAATTATTGTAAAGGGAGTAGCCAATCAGAATTCTAGCGAACTCTAATAATCTATTCGATTCGATTGCCAACTCGCAATCCAGATAAAGAGGGCGCGAGTTCAGCTGATGACGTCAGAAACACAATATCTTGATCCAAAGACTCCTAATCCCCCGATGATATTTTCGATCAGCAAGAAACCGATTTGTGTGAAAATTCATCAGAAACGTGCTAAAATATACAACAAACAAGTGAAAATAGCTACCAGAAAAGTGAAAATAGTGACATTAGCTACCAGAATTTTTTTTAATTCCATGGAACTATGGTTTATATTTTAGGAATGATATATATATATTGTAGTCCGCGATCGCATATTATGTATCTGATGCATTCTGCCGAAATGTTATCATTTGCTTAATCTGCTGGAGAAGGATTCGGGTTCGCATTCATGGATCTTGGGTGTAGCTTAGTTATCAGACGTTTGCGGTGAACGTTTGAGGCGACGGCTACCTAGGCCTGACTCAATTGAGAAGTGAATGCTGGGCTCTAATATTTTGGCTATTTTTTGGCAAAAAGTTAGGGCCCCATCTTTAATATTAATGTTGGAACCAACTGAAAAACTCTCGAACGGCTGGCATAAAAAGGATTTGTGCTCTCTTTTCTTCCTCTCGGTCTGCTCCTCGAGGCGTGCGCGCAAAGTCCGCAGTCGCGGTCGGCCGCCCCTTTGCTTTTCCCAGTTTCGCGCGCAGCGCGAAACTGGGAAAAAGGCCCCTCCCCGCGGCCGGGAGCGACGGAGGACTTCGCGCGCACGCCGAGAGGAGCAGACCGAGAGGAAGAAAAAAAAACGGGGAAGAGAGGGAGAAATAGAAAAAAATCTGAGAGAGGGAGAGCGTGAGCGAGCAGATCTGAAACACAATGCATATCAAAATGAAGGTATTTAAAAAGTGGACGTAGGGTTAAGCCCAGGGAAAATTTTCTCAGTTTTTCGATCCGGGGCTTAGTTTTCGAGATATTTTGATTTTTAGAGTTTATTAATTAAGGGGGTCAATTAATTATTTCGTCGTAACCCGTTCACACAATATACCGAATTAATCAGCACGATGAGAGGAGTCCGAATCTATCAAAATCTCGCGCTTATGTGTCCTGGTACAGTCAGAAATTATTGTAAAGGGAGTAGCCAATCAGAATTCTAGCGAACTCTAATAATCTATTCGATTCGATTGCCAACTCGCAATCCAGATAAAGAGGGCGCGAGTTCAGCTGATGACGTCAGAAACACAATATCTTGATCCAAAGACTCCTAATCCCCCGATGATATTTTCGATCAGCAAGAAACCGATTTGTGTGAAAATTCATCAGAAACGTGCTAAAATATACAACAAACAAGTGAAAATAGCTACCAGAAAAGTGAAAATAGTGACATTAGCTACCAGAATTTTTTTTAATTCCATGGAACTATGGTTTATATTTTAGGAATGATATATATATATTGTAGTCCGCGATCGCATATTATGTATCTGATGCATTCTGCCGAAATGTTATCATTTGCTTAATCTGCTGGAGAAGGATTCGGGTTCGCATTCATGGATCTTGGGTGTAGCTTAGTTATCAGACGTTTGCGGTGAACGTTTGAGGCGACGGCTACCTAGGCCTGACTCAATTGAGAAGTGAATGCTGGGCTCTAATATTTTGGCTATTTTTTGGCAAAAAGTTAGGGCCCCATCTTTAATATTAATGTTGGAACCAACTGAAAAACTCTCGAACGGCTGGCATAAAAAGGATTTGTGCTCTCTTTTCTTCCTCTCGGTCTGCTCCTCGAGGCGTGCGCGCAAAGTCCGCAGTCGCGGTCGGCCGCCCCTTTGCTTTTCCCAGTTTCGCGCGCAGCGCGAAACTGGGAAAAAGGCCCCTCCCCGCGGCCGGGAGCGACGGAGGACTTCGCGCGCACGCCGAGAGGAGCAGACCGAGAGGAAGAAAAAAAAACGGGGAAGAGAGGGAGAAATAGAAAAAAATCTGAGAGAGGGAGAGCGTGAGCGAGCAGATCTGAAACACAATGCATATCAAAATGAAGGTATTTAAAAAGTGGACGTAGGGTTAAGCCCAGGGAAAATTTTCTCAGTTTTTCGATCCGGGGCTTAGTTTTCGAGATATTTTGATTTTTAGAGTTTATTAATTAAGGGGGTCAATTAATTATTTCGTCGTAACCCGTTCACACAATATACCGAATTAATCAGCACGATGAGAGGAGTCCGAATCTATCAAAATCTCGCGCTTATGTGTCCTGGTACAGTCAGAAATTATTGTAAAGGGAGTAGCCAATCAGAATTCTAGCGAACTCTAATAATCTATTCGATTCGATTGCCAACTCGCAATCCAGATAAAGAGGGCGCGAGTTCAGCTGATGACGTCAGAAACACAATATCTTGATCCAAAGACTCCTAATCCCCCGATGATATTTTCGATCAGCAAGAAACCGATTTGTGTGAAAATTCATCAGAAACGTGCTAAAATATACAACAAACAAGTGAAAATAGCTACCAGAAAAGTGAAAATAGTGACATTAGCTACCAGAATTTTTTTTAATTCCATGGAACTATGGTTTATATTTTAGGAATGATATATATATATTGTAGTCCGCGATCGCATATTATGTATCTGATGCATTCTGCCGAAATGTTATCATTTGCTTAATCTGCTGGAGAAGGATTCGGGTTCGCATTCATGGATCTTGGGTGTAGCTTAGTTATCAGACGTTTGCGGTGAACGTTTGAGGCGACGGCTACCTAGGCCTGACTCAATTGAGAAGTGAATGCTGGGCTCTAATATTTTGGCTATTTTTTGGCAAAAAGTTAGGGCCCCATCTTTAATATTAATGTTGGAACCAACTGAAAAACTCTCGAACGGCTGGCATAAAAAGGATTTGTGCTCTCTTTTCTTCCTCTCGGTCTGCTCCTCGAGGCGTGCGCGCAAAGTCCGCAGTCGCGGTCGGCCGCCCCTTTGCTTTTCCCAGTTTCGCGCGCAGCGCGAAACTGGGAAAAAGGCCCCTCCCCGCGGCCGGGAGCGACGGAGGACTTCGCGCGCACGCCGAGAGGAGCAGACCGAGAGGAAGAAAAAAAAAACGGGGAAGAGAGGGAGAAATAGAAAAAAATCTGAGAGAGGGAGAGCGTGAGCGAGCAGATCTGAAACACAATGCATATCAAAATGAAGGTATTTAAAAAGTGGACGTAGGGTTAAGCCCAGGGAAAATTTTCTCAGTTTTTCGATCCGGGGCTTAGTTTTCGAGATATTTTGATTTTTAGAGTTTATTAATTAAGGGGGTCAATTAATTATTTCGTCGTAACCCGTTCACACAATATACCGAATTAATCAGCACGATGAGAGGAGTCCGAATCTATCAAAATCTCGCGCTTATGTGTCCTGGTACAGTCAGAAATTATTGTAAAGGGAGTAGCCAATCAGAATTCTAGCGAACTCTAATAATCTATTCGATTCGATTGCCAACTCGCAATCCAGATAAAGAGGGCGCGAGTTCAGCTGATGACGTCAGAAACACAATATCTTGATCCAAAGACTCCTAATCCCCCGATGATATTTTCGATCAGCAAGAAACCGATTTGTGTGAAAATTCATCAGAAACGTGCTAAAATATACAACAAACAAGTGAAAATAGCTACCAGAAAAGTGAAAATAGTGACATTAGCTACCAGAATTTTTTTTAATTCCATGGAACTATGGTTTATATTTTAGGAATGATATATATATATTGTAGTCCGCGATCGCATATTATGTATCTGATGCATTCTGCCGAAATGTTATCATTTGCTTAATCTGCTGGAGAAGGATTCGGGTTCGCATTCATGGATCTTGGGTGTAGCTTAGTTATCAGACGTTTGCGGTGAACGTTTGAGGCGACGGCTACCTAGGCCTGACTCAATTGAGAAGTGAATGCTGGGCTCTAATATTTTGGCTATTTTTTGGCAAAAAGTTAGGGCCCCATCTTTAATATTAATGTTGGAACCAACTGAAAAACTCTCGAACGGCTGGCATAAAAAGGATTTGTGCTCTCTTTTCTTCCTCTCGGTCTGCTCCTCGAGGCGTGCGCGCAAAGTCCGCAGTCGCGGTCGGCCGCCCCTTTGCTTTTCCCAGTTTCGCGCGCAGCGCGAAACTGGGAAAAAGGCCCCTCCCCGCGGCCGGGAGCGACGGAGGACTTCGCGCGCACGCCGAGAGGAGCAGACCGAGAGGAAGAAAAAAAAAACGGGGAAGAGAGGGAGAAATAGAAAAAAATCTGAGAGAGGGAGAGCGTGAGCGAGCAGATCTGAAACACAATGCATATCAAAATGAAGGTATTTAAAAAGTGGACGTAGGGTTAAGCCCAGGGAAAATTTTCTCAGTTTTTCGATCCGGGGCTTAGTTTTCGAGATATTTTGATTTTTAGAGTTTATTAATTAAGGGGGTCAATTAATTATTTCGTCGTAACCCGTTCACACAATATACCGAATTAATCAGCACGATGAGAGGAGTCCGAATCTATCAAAATCTCGCGCTTATGTGTCCTGGTACAGTCAGAAATTATTGTAAAGGGAGTAGCCAATCAGAATTCTAGCGAACTCTAATAATCTATTCGATTCGATTGCCAACTCGCAATCCAGATAAAGAGGGCGCGAGTTCAGCTGATGACGTCAGAAACACAATATCTTGATCCAAAGACTCCTAATCCCCCGATGATATTTTCGATCAGCAAGAAACCGATTTGTGTGAAAATTCATCAGAAACGTGCTAAAATATACAACAAACAAGTGAAAATAGCTACCAGAAAAGTGAAAATAGTGACATTAGCTACCAGAATTTTTTTTAATTCCATGGAACTATGGTTTATATTTTAGGAATGATATATATATATTGTAGTCCGCGATCGCATATTATGTATCTGATGCATTCTGCCGAAATGTTATCATTTGCTTAATCTGCTGGAGAAGGATTCGGGTTCGCATTCATGGATCTTGGGTGTAGCTTAGTTATCAGACGTTTGCGGTGAACGTTTGAGGCGACGGCTACCTAGGCCTGACTCAATTGAGAAGTGAATGCTGGGCTCTAATATTTTGGCTATTTTTTGGCAAAAAGTTAGGGCCCCCATCTTTAATATTAATGTTGGAACCAACTGAAAAACTCTCGAACGGCTGGCATAAAAAGGATTTGTGCTCTCTTTTCTTCCTCTCGGTCTGCTCCTCGAGGCGTGCGCGCAAAGTCCGCAGTCGCGGTCGGCCGCCCCTTTGCTTTTCCCAGTTTCGCGCGCAGCGCGAAACTGGGAAAAAGGCCCCTCCCCGCGGCCGGGAGCGACGGAGGACTTCGCGCGCACGCCGAGAGGAGCAGACCGAGAGGAAGAAAAAAAAACGGGGAAGAGAGGGAGAAATAGAAAAAAATCTGAGAGAGGGAGAGCGT
>CATNUR010000178.1:0-16909 GCA_951213105.1 Amaurobius ferox | reverse complement strand
ATGGTGTCATTCTTTAGGGGACTTCATTCCGAACAGCTGTGCCAAGTTTGAGCTCCATTCGATGATTCCCTGGCGAGTTAGCGCCAACTTCAGCAGTGTACACATTTTAGCGAAGTCTAAATCTTTTAATCGGCTAAAGATTGCCATAACTCTCCCCCAAATTATCGGATTGGGAAACCGATGGTGTCATTCTGTAGGGGACTTCATTTGGAACAGCTGTGCCAAGTTTGAGCTCCATTCGATGATTCCCTGGCGAGTTAGCGCCAACTTCAGCAGTGTACACATTTTAGGGAAGTCTAAATCTTTTAATCGGATAAAGATTGCCATAACTCGCCCCCAAATTATCGGATTGGGAAACCGATGGTGTCATTGTGTAGGGAACTTCATTCCGAACAGCTGTGCCAAGTTTGACCTCCATTCGATGATTCCCTGGCGAGTTAGCGCCAACTTCAGCAGTGTACACATTTTAGCGAAGTCTAAATCTTTTAATCGGCTAAAGATTGCCATAACTCTCCCCCAAATTATCGGATTGGGAAACCGATGGTGTCATTCTGTAGTGGACTTCATTTGGAAAAGCTGTGCCAAGTTTGAGCTCCATTCGTTGATTCCCTGGCGAGTTAGCGCCAACTTCAGCAGTGTACACATTTTAGCGAAGTCTAAATCTTTTAATCGGCTAAAGATTGCCATAACTCGCCCCCAAATTATCGGATTGGGAAACCGATGGTGTCATTCTGTAGGGGACTTCATTCCGAACAGCTGTGCCAAGTTTGAGCTCCATTCGATGATTCCCTGGCGAGTTAGCGCCAACTTCAGCAGTGTACACATTTTAGCGAAGTCTAAATCTTTTAATCGGCTAAAGATTGCCATAACTCTCCCCCAAATTATCGGATTGGGAAACCGATGGTGTCATTCTGTAGGGGACTTCATTTGGAACAGCTGTGCCAAGTTTGAGCTCCATTCGATGATTCCCTGGCGAGTTAGCGCCAACTTCAGCAGTGTACACATTTTAGCGAAGTCTAAATCTTTTAATCGGCTAAAGATTGCCATAACTCGCCCCAAATTTATCGGATTGAGAAACCGATGGTGTCATTCTGTAGGGGACTTCATTCCGAACAGCTGCGCCAAGTTTGAGCTCCATTCGATGATTCCCTGGCGAGTTAGCGCCAACTTCAACAGTGTACACATTTTAGCAAAGTCTAAATCTTTTAATCGGCTAAAGATTGCCATAACTCGCCCCCAAATTATCGGATTGGGAAACCGATGGTGTCATTCTGTAGGGGACTTCATTCCGAACAGCTGTGCCAAGTTTGAGCTCCATTCGATGATTCCCTGGCGAGTTAGCGCCAACTTCAGCAGTGTACACATTTTAGCGAAGTCTAAATCTTTTAATCGGCTAAAGATTGCCATAACTCGCCCCCAAATTATCGGATTGGGAAACCGATGGTGTCATTCTGTAGGGGACTTCATTCCGAACAGCTGTGCCAAGTTTGAGCTCCATTCGATGATTCCCTGGCGAGTTAGCGCCAACTTCAGCAGTGTACACATTTTAGCGAAGTCTAAATCTTTTAATCGGCTAAAGATTGCCATCACTCTCCCCCAAATTATCGGATTGGGAAACCGATGGTGTCATTCTGTAGGGGACTTCATTTGGAACAGCTGTGCCAAGTTTGAGCTCCATTCGATGATTCCCTGGCGAGTTAGCGCCAACTTCAGCAGTGTACACATTTTAGGGAAGTCTAAATCTTTTAATCGGATAAAGATTGCCATAACTCGCCCCCAAATTATCGGATTGGGAAACCGATGGTGTCATTCTGTAGGGAACTTCATTCCGAACAGCTGTGCCAAGTTTGACCTCCATTCGATGATTCCCTGGCGAGTTAGCGCCAACTTCAGCAGTGTACACATTTTAGCGAAGTCTAAATCTTTTAATCGGCTAAAGATTGCCATAACTCTCCCCCAAATTATCGGATTGGGAAACCGATGGTGTCATTCTGTAGGGGACTTCATTTGGAACAGCTGTGCCAAGTTTGAGCTCCATTCGATGATTCCCTGGCGAGTTAGCGCCAACTTCAGCAGTGTACACATTTTAGCGAAGTCTAAATCTTTTAATCGGCTAAAGATTGCCATAAATCTCCCCCAAATTATCGGATTGGGAAACCGATGGTGTCATTCTGTAGGGGACTTCATTTGGAACAGCTGTGCCAAGTTTGAGCTCCATTCGATGATTCCCTGGCGAGTTAGCGCCAACTTCAGCAGTGTACACATTTTAGCGAAGTCTAAATCTTTTAATCGGCTAAAGATTGCCATAACTCGCCCCCAAATTATCGGATTGCGAAACCGATGGTGTCATTCTGTAGGGGACTTCATTCCGAACAGCTGTGCCAAGTTTGAGCTCCATTCGATGATTCCCTGGCGAGTTAGCGCCAACTTCAACAGTGTACACATTTTAGCGAAGTCTAAATCTTTTAATCGGCTAAAGATTGCCATAACTCGCCCCCAAATTATCGAATTGGGAAACCGATGGTGTCATTCTGTAGGGGACTTCATTCCGAACAGCTGTGCCAAGTTTGAGCTCCATTCGATGATTCCCTGGCGAGTTAGCGCCAACTTCAGCAGTGTACACATTTTAGCGAAGTCTAAATCTGTTAATCGGCTAAAGATTGCCATAACTCGCCCCAAAGTTATCGGATTAAGAAACCGATGGTGTCATTCTGTAGGGGACTTCATTCCGAACAGCTGCGCCAAGTTTGAGCTCCATTCGATGATTCCCTGGCGAGTTAGCGCCAACTTCAACAGTGTACACATTTTAGCGAAGTCTAAATCTTTTAATCGGCTAAAGATTGCCACAACTCGCCCCCAAATTATCGGATTGGGAAACCGATGGTGTCATTCTGTAGGGGACTTCATTCCGAACAGCTGTGCCAAGTTTGAGCTCCATTCGATGATTCCCTGGCGAGTTAGCGCCAACTTCAGCAGTGTACACATTTTAGCGAAGTCTAAATCTTTTAATCGGCTAAAGATTGCCATAACTCGCCCCCAAATTATCGGATTGGGAAACCGATGGTGTCATTCTGTAGGGGACTTCATTCTGAACAGCTGTGCCAAGTTTGAGCTCCATTCGATGATTCCCTGGCGAGTTAGCGCCAACTTCAGCAGTGTACACATTTTAGCGAAGTCTAAATCATTTAATCGGCTAAAGATTGCCATAACTCGCCCCCAAATTATCGGATTGGGAAACCGATGGGGTCATTCTGTAGGGGACTTCATTCCGAACAGCTGTTCCAAGTTTGAGCTCTATTCGATGATTCCCTGGCGAGTTAGCGCCAACTTCAGCAGTGTACACATTTTAGCGAAGTCTAAATCATTTAATCGGCTAAAGATTGCCATAACTCGCCCCGAAATTATCGGATTGGGAAACCGATGGTGTCATTCTGTAAGGGACTTCATTCCGAACAGCTGTGCCAAGTTTGAGCTCCATTCGATGATTCCCTGGCGAGTTAGCGCCAACTTCAGCAGTGTACACATTTTAGCGAAGTCTAAATCTTTTAATCGGCTAAAGATTGCCATAACTCGCCCCCAAATTATCGGATTGGGAAACCGATGGTGTCATTCTGTAGGGGACTTCATTCCGAACAGCTGTTCCAAGTTTGAGCTCCATTCGATGATTCCCTAGCGAGTTAGCGCCAACTTCAGCAGTGTACACATTTTAGCGAAGTCTAAATCTTTTAATCGGCTAAAGATTGCCATAACTCGCCCCCAAATTATCGGATTGGGAAACCGATGGTGTCATTCTGTAGGGGACTTCATTCCGAACAGCTGTGCCAAGTTTGAGCTCGATCCGATGATTCCCTGGCGAGTTAGCGCCAACTTCAGCAGTGTACACATTTTAGCGAAGTCTAAATCTTTTAATCGGCTAAAGATTGAAATAACTCGCCCCCAAATTATCGGATTGGGAAACCGATGGTGTCATTCTGTATGGGACTTCATTCCGAACAGCTGTGCCAAGTTTGAGCTCCATTCGATGATTCCCTGGCGAGTTAACGCCAACTTCAGCAGTGTACACATTTTAGCGAAGTCTAAATCTTTTAATCGGCTAAAGATTGCCATAACTTGCCCCCAAATTATCGGATTGGGAAACCGATGGCGTCATTCTGTAGGGGACTTCATTCCGAACAGCTGTGCCAAGTTTGAGCTCCATTCGATGATTCCCTGGCGAGTTAGCGCCAACTTCAGCAGTGTACACATTTTAGCGAAGTCTAAATCTTTTAATCGGCTAAAGATTGCCATAACTCGCCCCCAAATTATCGGATTGGGAAACCGATGGTGTCATTCTGTAGGGGACTTCATTCCGAACAGCTGTGCCAAGTTTGAGCTCCATTCGATGATTCCCTGGCGAGTTAGCTCCAACTTCAGCAGTGTACACATTTTAGCGAAGTCTAAATCTTTTAATCGGATAAAGATTGCCATAACTCGCCCCCAAATTATCGGATTGGGAAACCGATGGTGTCATTCTGTAGGGAACTTCATTCCGAACAGCTGTGCCAAGTTTGACCTCCATTCGATGATTCCCTGGCGAGTTAGCGCCAACTTCAGCAGTGTACACATTTTAGCGAAGTCTAAATCTTTTAATCGGCTAAAGATTGCCATAACTCTCCCCCAAATTATCGGATTGGGAAACCGATGGTGTCATTCTGTAGGGGACTTCATTTGGAACAGTTGTGCCAAGTTTGAGCTCCATTCGATGATTCCCTGGCGAGTTAGCGCAAACTTCAGCAGTGTACACATTTTAGCGAAGTCTAAATCTTTTAATCGGCTAAAGATTGCCATAACTCTCCCCCAAATTATCGGATTGGGAAACCGATGGTGTCATTCTGTAGGGGACTTCATTTGGAACAGCTGTGCCAAGTTTGAGCTCCATTCGATGATTCCCTGACGAGTTAGCTCCAACTTCAACAGTGTACACATTTTAGCGAAGTCTAAATCTTTTAATCGGCTAAAGATTGCCACAACTCGCCCCCAAATTATCGGATTGGGAACCGATGGTGTCATTCTGTAGGGGACTTCATTCCGAACTGCTGTGCCAAGTTTGAGCTCCATTCGATGATTCCCTGGCGAGTTAGCGCCAACTTCAGCAGTGTACACATTTTAGCGAAGTCTAAATCTTTTAATCGGCTAAAGATTGCCATAACTCGCCCCCAAATTATCGGATTGTTAAACCGATGGTGTCATTCTGTAGGGGACTTCATTCTGAACAGCTGTGCCAAGTTTGAGCTCCATTCGATGATTCCCTGGCGAGTTAGCGCCAACTTCAGCAGTGTACACATTTTAGCGAAGTCTAAATCTTTTAATCGGCTAAAGATTGCCATAACTCGCCCCCAAATTATCGGATTGGGAAACCGATGGTGTCATTCTGTAGGGGACTTCATTCCGAACAGCTGTTCCAAGTTTGAGCTCCATTCGATGATTCCCTGGCGAGTTAGTGCCAACTTCAGCAGTGTACACATTTTAGCGAAGTCTAAATCATTTAATCGGCTAAAGATTGCCATAACTCGCCCCGAAATTATCGGATTGGGAAACCGATGGTGTCATTCTGTAGGGGACTTCATTCCGAACAGCTGTGCCAAGTTTGAGCTCCATTCGATGATTCCCTGGCGAGTTAGCGCCAACTTCAGCAGTGTACACATTTTAGCGAAGTCTAAATCTTTTAATCGGCTAAAGATTGCCATAACTCGCCCCCAAATTATCGGATTGGGAAACCGATGGTGTCATTCTGTAGGGGACTTCATTCCGAACAGCTGTGCCAAGTTTGAGCTCGATCCGATGATTCCCTGGCGAGTTAGCGCCAACTTCAGCAGTGTACACATTTTAGCGAAGTCTAAATCTTTTAATCGGCTAAAGATTGAAATAACTCGCCCCCAAATTATCGGATTGGGAAACCGATGGTGTCATTCTGTAGGGGACTTCATTCCGAACAGCTGTGCCAAGTTTGAGCTCCATTCGATGATTCCCTGGCGAGTTAACGCCAACTTCAGCAGTGTACACATTTTAGCGAAGTCTAAATCTTTTAATCGGCTAAAGATTGCCATAACTTGCCCCCAAATTATCGGATTGGGAAACCGATGGCGTCATTCTGTAGGGGACTTCATTCCGAACAGCTGTGCCAAGTTTGAGTTCCATTCGATGATTCCCTGGCGAGTTAGCGCCAACTTCAGCAGTGTACACATTTTAGCGAAGTCTAAATCTTTTAATCGGCTAAAGATTGCCATAACTCGCCCCCAAATTATCGGATTGGGAAACCGATGGTGTCATTCTGTAGGGGACTTCATTCCGAACAGCTGTGCCAAGTTTGAGCTCCATTCGATGATTCCCTGGCGAGTTAGCGCCAACTTCAGCAAAGTACACATTTTAGCGAAGTCTAAATCTTTTAATCGGATAAAGATTGCCATAACTCGCCCCCAAATTATCGGATTGGGAAACCGATGGTGTCATTCTGTAGGGAACTTCATTCCGAACAGCTGTGCCAAGTTTGACCTCCATTCGATGATTCCCTGGCGAGTTAGCGCCAACTTCAGCAGTGTACACATTTTAGCGAAGTCTAAATCTTTTAATCGGCTAAAGATTGCCATAACTCTCCCCCAAATTATCGGATTGGGAAACCGATGGTGTCATTCTGTAGGGGACTTCATTCCGAACAGCTGTGCCAAGTTTGAGCTCCATTCGATGATTCCCTGGCGAGTTAGCGCCAACTTCAGCAGTGTACACATTTTAGCGAAGTCTAAATCTTTTAATTGGCTAAAGATTGCCATAACTCGCCCCCAAATTATCGGATTGGGAAACCGATGGTGTCATTCTGTAGGGGACTTCATTCCGAACAGCTGTGCCAAGTTTGAGCTCGATCCGATGATTCCCTGGCGAGTTAGCGCCAACTTCAGCAGTGTACACATTTTAGCGAAGTCTAAATCTTTTAATCGGCTAAAGATTGAAATAACTCGCCCCCAAATTATCGGATTGGGAAACCGATGGTGTCATTCTGTAGGGGACTTCATTCCGAACAGCTGTGCCAAGTTTGAGCTCCATTCGATGATTCCCTGGCGAGTTAGCGCCAACTTCAGCAGTGTACACATTTTAGCGAAGTCTAAATCTTTTAATCGGCTAAAGATTGCCATAACTCTCCCCCAAATTATCGGATTGGGAAACCGATGGTGTCATTCTGTAGGGGACTTCATTCCGAACAGCTGTGCCAAGTTTGAGCTCCATTCGATGATTCCCTGGCGAGTTAGCGCCAACTTCAGCAGTGTACACATTTTAGCGAAGTCTAAATCTTTTAATTGGCTAAAGATTGCCATAACTCGCCCCCAAATTATCGGATTGGGAAACCGATGGTGTCATTCTGTAGGGGACTTCATTCCGAACAGCTGTGCCAAGTTTGAGCTCCATTCGATGATTCCCTGGCGAGTTAGCGCCAACTTCAGCAGTGTACACATTTTAGCGAAGTCTAAATCTTTTAATCGGCTAAAGATTGCCATAACTCGCCCCAAAGTTATCGGATTGAGAAACCGATGGTGTCATTCTGTAGGGGACTCCATTCCGAACAGCTGCGCCAAGTTTGAGCTCCATTCGATGATTCCCTGGCGAGTTAGCGCCAACTTCAACAGTGTACACATTTTAGCGAAGTCTAAATATTTTAATCGGCTAAAGATTGCCACAACTCGCACCCAAATTATCGGATTGGGAAACCGATGGTGTCATTCTGTAGGGGACTTCATTCCGAACAGCTGTGCCAAGTTTGAGCTCCATTCGATGATTCCCTGGCGAGTTAGCGCCAACTTCAGCAGTGTACACATTTTAGCGAAGTCTAAATCTTTTAATCGGCTAAAGATTGCCATAACTCGCCCCCAAATTATCGGATTGGGAAACCGATGGTGTCATTCTGTAGGGGACTTCATTCTGAACAGCTGTGCCAAGTTTGAGCTCCATTCGATGATTCCCTGGCGAGTTAGCGCCAACTTCAGCAGTGTACACATTTTAGCGAAGTCTAAATCTTTTAATCGGCTAAAGATTGCCATAACTCGCCCCCAAATTATCGGATTGGGAAACCGATGGTGTCATTCTGTAGGGGACTTCATTCCGAACAGCTGTTCCAAGTTTGAGCTCCATTCGATGATTCCTTGGCGAGTTAGCGCCAACTTCAGCAGTGTACACATTTTAGCGAAGTCTAAATCATTTAATCGGCTAAAGATTGCCATAACTCGCCCCAAAATTATCGGATTGGGAAACCGATGGTGTCATTCTGTAGGGGACTTCATTCCGAACAGCTGTGCCAAGTTTGAGCTCCATTCGATGATTCCCTGGCGAGTTAGCGCCAACTTCAGCAGTGTACACATTTTAGCGAAGTCTAAATCTTTTAATCGGCTAAAGATTGCCATAACTCGCCCCCAAATTATCGGATTGGGAAACCGATGGTGTCATTCTGTAGGGGACTTCATTCCGAACAGCTGTTCCAAGTTTGAGCTCCATTCGATGATTCCCTAGCGAGTTAGCGCCAACTTCAGCAGTGTACACATTTTAGCGAAGTCTAAATCTTTTAATCGGCTAAAGATTGCCATAACTCGCCCCCAAATTATCGGATTGGGAAACCGATGGTGTCATTCTGTAGGGGACTTCATTCCGAACAGCTGTGCCAAGTTTGAGCTCGATCCGATGATTCCCTGGCGAGTTAGCGCCAACTTCAGCAGTGTACACATTTTAGCGAAGTCTAAATCCTTTAATCGGCTAAAGATTGAAATAACTCGCCCCCAAATTATCGGATTGGGAAACCGATGGTGTCATTCTGTAGGGGACTTCATTCCGAACAGCTGTGCCAAGTTTGAGCTCCATTCGATGATTCCCTGGCGAGTTAACGCCAACTTCAGCAGTGTACACATTTTAGCGAAGTCTAAATCTTTTAATCGGCTAAAGATTGCCATAACTTGCCCCCAAATTATCGGATTGGGAAACCGATGGCGTCATTCTGTAGGGGACTTCATTCCGAACAGCTGTGCCAAGTTTGAGCTCCATTCGATGATTCCCTGGCGAGTTAGCGCCAACTTCAGCAGTGTACACATTTTAGCGAAGTCTAAATCTTTTAATCGGCTAAAGATTGCCATAACTCGCCCCCAAATTATCGGATTGGGAAACCGATGGTGTCATTCTGTAGGGGACTTCATTCCGAACAGCTGTGCCAAGTTTGAGCTCCATTCGATGATTCCCTGGCGAGTTAGCTCCAACTTCAGCAGTGTACACATTTTAGCGAAGTCTAAATCTTTTAATCGGATAAAGATTGCCATAACTCGCCCCCAAATTATCGGATTGGGAAACCGATGGTGTCATTCTGTAGGGAACTTCATTCCGAACAGCTGTGCCAAGTTTGACCTCCATTCGATGATTCCCTGGCGAGTTAGCGCCAACTTCAGCAGTGTACACATTTTAGCGAAGTCTAAATCTTTTAATCGGCTAAAGATTGCCATAACTCTCCCCCAAATTATCGGATTGGGAAACCGATGGTGTCATTCTGTAGGGGACTTCATTTGGAACAGTTGTGCCATGTTTGAGCTCCATTCGATGATTCCCTGGCGAGTTAGCGCAAACTTCAGCAGTGTACACATTTTAGCGAAGTCTAAATCTTTTAATCGGCTAAAGATTGCCATAACCCTCCCCCAAATTATCGGATTGGGAAACCGATGGTGTCATTCTGTAGGGGACTTCATTTGGAACAGCTGTGCCAAGTTTGAGCTCCATTCGATGATTCCCTGACGAGTTAGCGCCAACTTCAACAGTGTACACATTTTAGCGAAGTCTAAATCTTTTAATCGGCTAAAGATTGCCACAACTCGCCCCCAAATTATCGGATTGGGAAACCGATGGTGTCATTCTGTAGGGGACTTCATTCCGAACAGCTGTGCCAAGTTTGAGCTCCATTCGATGATTCCCTGGCGAGTTAGCGCCATCTTCAGCAGTGTACACATTTTAGCGAAGTCTAAATCTTTTAATCGGCTAAAGATTGCCATAACTCGCCCCCAAATTATCGGATTGTTAAACCGATGGTGTCATTCTGTAGGGGACTTCATTCTGAACAGCTGTGCCAAGTTTGAGCTCCATTCGATGATTCCCTGGCGAGTTAGCGCCAACTTCAGCAGTGTACACATTTTAGCGAAGTCTAAATCTTTTAATCGGCTAAAGATTGCCATAACTCGCCCCCAAATTATCGGATTGGGAAACCGATGGTGTCATTCTGTAGGGGACTTCATTCCGAACAGCTGTTCCAAGTTTGAGCTCCATTCGATGATTCCCTGGCGAGTTAGTGCCAACTTCAGCAGTGTACACATTTTAGCGAAGTCTAAATCATTTAATCGGCTAAAGATTGCCATAACTCGCCCCGAAATTATCGGATTGGGAAACCGATGGTGTCATTCTGTAGGGGACTTCATTCCGAACAGCTGTTCCAAGTTTGAGCTCCATTCGATGATTCCCTAGCGAGTTAGCGCCAACTTCAGCAGTGTACACATTTTAGCGAAGTCTAAATCTTTTAATCGGCTAAAGATTGCCATAACTCGCCCCCAAATTATCGGATTGGGAAACCGATGGTGTCATTCTGTAGGGGACTTCATTCCGAACAGCTGTGCAAAGTTTGAGCTCGATCCGATGATTCCCTGGCGAGTTAGCGCCAACTTCAGCAGTGTACACATTTTAGCGAAGTCTAAATCTTTTAATCGGCTAAAGATTGAAATAACTCGCCCCCAAATTATCGGATTGGGAAACCGATGGTGTCATTCTGTAGGGGACTTCATTCCGAACAGCTGTGCCAAGTTTGAGCTCCATTCGATGATTCCCTGGCGAGTTAACGCCAACTTCAGCAGTGTACACATTTTAGCGAAGTCTAAATCTTTTAATCGGCTAAAGATTGCCATAACTTGCCCCCAAATTATCGGATTGGGAAACCGATGGCGTCATTCTGTAGGGGACTTCATTCCGAACAGCTGTGCCAAGTTTGAGCTCCATTCGATGATTCCCTGGCGAGTAAGCGCCAACTTCAGCAGTGTACACATTTTAGCGAAGTCTAAATCTTTTAATCGGCTAAAGATTGCCATAACTCGCCCCCAAATTATCGGATTGGGAAACCGATGGTGTCATTCTGTAGGGGACTTCATTCCGAACAGCTGTTCCAAGTTTGAGCTCCATTCGATGATTCCCTAGCGAGTTAGCGCCAACTTCAGCAGTGTACACATTTTAGGGAAGTCTAAATCTTTTAATCGGCTAAAGATTGCCATAACTCGCCCCCAAATTATCGGATTGGGAAACCGATGGTGTCATTCTGTAGGGGACTTCATTCCGAACAGCTGTGAAAAGTTTGAGCTCGATCCGATGATTCCCTGGCGAGTTAGCGCCAACTTCAGCAGTGTACACATTTTAGCGAAGTCTAAATCTTTTAATCGGCTAAAGATTGAAATAACTCGCCCCCAAATTATCGGATTGGGAAACCGATGGTGTCATTCTGTAGGAGACTTCATTCCGAACAGCTGTGCCAAGTTTGAGCTCCATTCGATGATTCCCTGGCGAGTTAACGCCAACTTCAGCAGTGTACACATTTTAGCGAAGTCTAAATCTTTTAATCGGCTAAAGATTGCCATAACTTGCCCCCAAATTATCGGATTGGGAAACCGATGGCGTCATTCTGTAGGGGACTTCATTCCGAACAGCTGTGCCAAGTTTGAGCTCCATTCGATGATTCCCTGGCGAGTTAGCGCCAACTTCAGCAGTGTACACATTTTAGCGAAGTCTAAATCTTTTAATCGGCTAAAGATTGCCATAACTCGCCCCCAAATTATCGGATTGGGAAACCGATGGTGTCATTCTGTAGGGGACTTCATTCCGAACAGCTGTGCCAAGTTTGAGCTCCATTCGATGATTCCCTGGCGAGTTAGCGCCAACTTCAGCAAAGTTCACATTTTAGCGAAGTCTAAATCTTTTAATCGGATAAAGATTGCCATAACTCGCCCCCAAATTATCGGATTGGGAAACCGATGGTGTCATTCTGTAGGGAACTTCATTCCGAACAGCTGTGCCAAGTTTGACCTCCATTCGATGATTCCCTGGCGAGTTAGCGCCAACTTCAGCAGTGTACACATTTTAGCGAAGTCTAAATCTTTTAATCGGCTAAAGATTGCCATAACTCGCCCCCAAATTATCGGATTGGGAAACCGATGGTGTCATTCTGTAGGGGACTTCATTCCGAACAGCTGTTCCAAGTTTGAGCTCCATTCGATGATTCCCTAGCGAGTTAGCGCCAACTTCAGCAGTGTACACATTTTAGGGAAGTCTAAATCTTTTAATCGGCTAAAGATTGCCATAACTCGCCCCCAAATTATCGGATTGGGAAACCGATGGTGTCATTCTGTAGGGGACTTCATTCCGAACAGCTGTGAAAAGTTTGAGCTCGATCCGATGATTCCCTGGCGAGTTAGCGCCAACTTCAGCAGTGTACACATTTTAGCGAAGTCTAAATCTTTTAATCGGCTAAAGATTGAAATAACTCGCCCCCAAATTATCGGATTGGGAAACCGATGGTGTCATTCTGTAGGGGACTTCATTCCGAACAGCTGTGCCAAGTTTGAGCTCCATTCGATGATTCCCTGGCGAGTTAACGCCAACTTCAGCAGTGTACACATTTTAGCGAAGTCTAAATCTTTTAATCGGCTAAAGATTGCCATAACTTGCCCCCAAATTATCGGATTGGGAAACCGATGGCGTCATTCTGTAGGGGACTTCATTCCGAACAGCTGTGCCAAGTTTGAGCTCCATTCGATGATTCCCTGGCGAGTTAGCGCCAACTTCAGCAGTGTACACATTTTAGCGAAGTCTAAATCTTTTAATCGGCTAAAGATTGCCATAACTCGCCCCCAAATTATCGGATTGGGAAACCGATGGTGTCATTCTGTAGGGGACTTCATTCCGAACAGCTGTGCCAAGTTTGAGCTCCATTCGATGATTCCCTGGCGAGTTAGCGCCAACTTCAGCAAAGTTCACATTTTAGCGAAGTCTAAATCTTTTAATCGGATAAAGATTGCCATAACTCGCCCCCAAATTATCGGATTGGGAAACCGATGGTGTCATTCTGTAGGGAACTTCATTCCGAACAGCTGTGCCAAGTTTGACCTCCATTCGATGATTCCCTGGCGAGTTAGCGCCAACTTCAGCAGTGTACACATTTTAGCGAAGTCTAAATCTTTTAATCGGCTAAAGATTGCCATAACTCTCCCCCAAATTATCGGATTGGGAAACCGATGGTGTCATTCTGTAGGGGACTTCATTTGGAACAGCTGTGCCAAGTTTGAGCTCCATTCGATGATTCCCTGGCGAGTTAGCGCCAACTTCAACAGTGTACACATTTTAGCGAAGTCTAAATCTTTTAATCGGCTAAAGATTGCCATAACTCTCCCCCAAATTATCGGATTGGGAAACCGATGGTGTCATTCTGTAGGGGACTTCATTTGGAACAGCTGTGCCAAGTTTGAGCTCCATTCGATGATTCCCTGGCGAGTTAGCGCCAACTTCAGCAGTGTACACATTTTAGCGAAGTCTAAATCTTTTAATTGGCTAAAGATTGCCATAACTCGCCCCCAAATTATCGGATTGGGAAACCGATGGTGTCATTCTGTAGGGGACTTCATTCCGAACAGCTGTGCCAAGTTTGAGCTCCATTCGATGATTCCCTGGCGAGTTAGCGCCAACTTCAACAGTGTACACATTTTAGCGAAGTCTAAATCTTTTAATCGGCTAAAGATTGCCATAACTCGCCCCCAAATTATCGGATTGGGAAACCGATGGTGTCATTCTGTAGGGGACTTCATTCCGAACAGATGTGCCAAGTTTGAGCTCCATTCGATGATTCCCTGGCGAGTTAGCGCCAACTTCAGCAGTGTACACATTTTAGCGAAGTCTAAATCTTTTAATCGGCTAAAGATTGCCATAACTCGCCCCAAAGTTATCGGATTGAGAAACCGATGGTGTCATTCTGTAGGGGACTCCATTCCGAACAGCTGCGCCAAGTTTGAGCTCCATTCGATGATTCCCTGGCGAGTTAGCGCCAACTTCAACAGTGTACACATTTTAGCGAAGTCTAAATATTTTAATCGGCTAAAGATTGCCACAACTCGCACCCAAATTATCGGATTGGGAAACCGATGGTGTCATTCTGTAGGGGACTTCATTCCGAACAGCTGTGCCAAGTTTGAGCTCCATTCGATGATTCCCTGGCGAGTTAGCGCCAACTTCAGCAGTGTACACATTTTAGCGAAGTCTAAATCTTTTAATCGGCTAAAGATTGCCATAACTCGCCCCCAAATTATCGGATTGGGAAACCGATGGTGTCATTCTGTAGGGGACTTCATTCTGAACAGCTGTGCCAAGTTTGAGCTCCATTCGATGATTCCCTGGCGAGTTAGCGCCATCTTCAGCAGTGTACACATTTTAGCGAAGTCTAAATCTTTTAATCGGCTAAAGATTGCCATAACTCGCCCCCAAATTATCGGATTGGGAAACCGATGGTGTCATTCTGTAGGGGACTTCATTCCGAACAGCTGTTCCAAGTTTGATCTCCATTCGATGATTCCTTGGCGAGTTAGCGCCAACTTCAGCAGTGTACACATTTTAGCGAAGTCTAAATCATTTAATCGGCTAAAGATTGCCATAACTCGCCCCAAAATTATCGGATTGGGAAACCGATGGTGTCATTCTGTAGGGGACTTCATTCCGAACAGCTGTGCCAAGTTTGAGCTCCATTCGATGATTCCCTGGCGAGTTAGCGCCAACTTCAGCAGTGTACACATTTTAGCGAAGTCTAAATCTTTTAATCGGCTAAAGATTGCCATAACTCGCCCCCAAATTATCGGATTGGGAAACCGATGGTGTCATTCTGTAGGGGACTTCATTCCGAACAGCTGTGCCAAGTTTGAGCTCGATCCGATGATTCCCTGGCGAGTTAGCGCCAACTTCAGCAGTGTACACATTTTAGCGAAGTCTAAATCTTTTAATCGGCTAAAGATTGAAATAACTCGCCCCCAAATTATCGGATTGGGAAACCGATGGTGTCATTCTGTAGGGGACTTCATTCCGAACAGCTGTGCCAAGTTTGAGCTCCATTCGATGATTCCCTGGCGAGTTAACGCCAACTTCAGCAGTGTACACATTTTAGCGAAGTCTAAATCTTTTAATCGGCTAAAGATTGCCACAACTCGCCCCCAAATTATCGGATTGGGAAACCGATGGTGTCATTCTGTAGGGGACTTCATTCCGAACAGCTGTTCCAAGTTTGAGCTCCATTCGATGATTCCCTGGCGAGTTAGCGCCAACTTCAGCAGTGTACACATTTTAGCGAAGTCTAAATCTTTTAATCGGCTAAAGATTGCCATAACTCGCCCCCAAATTATCGGATTGGGAAACCGATGGTGTCATTCTGTAGGGGACTTCATTCCGAACAGCTGTGCCAAGTTTGAGCTCCATTCGATGATTCCCTGGCGAGTTAGCGCCAACTTCAGCAGTGTACACATTTTAGCGAAGTCTAAATCTTTTAATCGGCTAAAGATTGCCATAACTCACCCCAAATTTATCGGATTGAGAAACCGATGGTGTCATTCTGTAGGGGACTTCATTCCGAACAGCTGCGCCAAGTTTGAGCTCCATTCGATGATTCCCTGGCGAGTTAGCGCCAACTTCAACAGTGTACACATTTTAGCGAAGTCTAAATCTTTTAATCGGCTAAAGATTGCCATAACTCGCCCCCAAATTATCGGATTGGGAAACCGATGGTGTCATTCTGTAGGGGACTTCATTCCGAACAGCTGTGCCAAGTTTGAGCTCCATTCGATGATTCCCTGGCGAGTTAGCGCCAACTTCAGCAGTGTACACATTTTAGCGAAGTCTAAATCTTTTAATCGGCTAAAGATTGCCATAACTCGCCCCCAAATTATCGGATTGGGAAACTGATGGTGTCATTCTTTAGGGGACTTCATTCCGAACAGCTGTGCCAAGTTTGAGCTCCATTCGATGATTCCCTGGCGAGTTAGCGCCAACTTCAGCAGTGTACACATTTTAGCGAAGTCTAAATCTTTTAATCGGCTAAAGATTGCCATAACTCTCCCCCAAATTATCGGATTGGGAAACCGATGGTGTCATTCTGTAGGGGACTTCATTTGGAACAGCTGTGCCAAGTTTGAGCTCCATTCGATGATTCCCTGGCGAGTTAGCGCCAACTTCAGCAGTGTACACATTTTAGGGAAGTCTAAATCTTTTAATCGGATAAAGATTGCCATAACTCGCCCCCAAATTATCGGATTGGGAAACCGATGGTGTCATTCTGTAGGGAACTTCATTCCGAACAGCTGTGCCAAGTTTGACCTCCATTCGATGATTCCCTGGCGAGTTAGCGCCAACTTCAGCAGTGTACACATTTTAGCGAAGTCTAAATCTTTTAATCGGCTAAAGATTGCCATAACTCTCCCCCAAATTATCGGATTGGGAAACCGATGGTGTCATTCTGTAGTGGACTTCATTTGGAACAGCTGTGCCAAGTTTGAGCTCCATTCGACGATTCCCTGGCGAGTTAGCGCCAACTTCAGCAGTGTACACATTTTAGCGAAGTCTAAATCTTTTAATCGGCTAAAGATTGCCATAACTCGCCCCCAAATTATCGGATTGGGAAACCGATGGTGTCATTCTGTAGGGGACTTCATTCCGAACAGCTGTGCCAAGTTTGAGCTCCATTCGATGATTCCCTGGCGAGTTAGCGCCAACTTCAGCAGTGTACACATTTTAGCGAAGTCTAAATCTTTTAATCGGCTAAAGATTGCTATAACTCTCCCCCAAATTATCGGAT
>CATNUR010000177.1:0-20000 GCA_951213105.1 Amaurobius ferox | reverse complement strand
ATGTTTGCATCAAGGTCATTGACTGAAACGGAACGTAATTATTCGCAGATAGACAAGGAAGCATTGAGTATCGTATGGGGAGTAAAGAGATTTTATCAATATTTATTTGGTCGACATTTTGATCTCGTAACCGATCATAAACCCCTAGTATCAATTTTCGCACCTAATCGTAGTTTACCATGTCTATCAGCAACACGAATGGTTCATTATGCGCTTTTTCTCCAAGCATTCAGTTATACAATCAAGTATCGAAACACTAAGAATCATGGCAATGCCGATGCACTTTCACGGTTACCACTAGCAAGTGACAAGGACTGTGAGTACTTGACTGAAGCAGACGTGACAAATATTTCGCAAGTTGAATTAATGCCTGTTACAGCAACTGACATAGCTAGAGCTACTAAAACTGATAGGAAATTGTTCGAACTGTATGAAAGTTTAAAATCTGGAACTGAATTACCTGTGCCTTGGAAAGGTAGAGAATCTGAATTTTCATTGCAAAATGGTTGCATAATGTATGGTCATAGAGTATGCATTCCTGAAAAGTACCAGAATCAAGTTTTGGAAGAACTTCATGTTGGACATCCTGGAATTGTCAAAATGAAGGCCATAGCTAGAAGCTACTGCTATTGGCAAGGTATTGATGCCAGTATAGCCAATTTTGTTCAGAACTGTTCAGCTTGTATCGCAACGAGGAACGAACCAGCAAGGATAAATCGACATCCGTGGGAATGGCCAAATGGACCTTGGCAAAGGATACACGTTGACTACGCTGGTCCTTTTATGGGGAAAATGTTTTTTGTAGTTTCTGATGCATATTCGAAGTGGATAGAAGTCATTCCGATGAAAAATATTACAGCTAGTTTTACAATTCATCATCTTCGTATTCTTTTTGCTCATTATGGAATTCCCTTAACTTTGGTTAGTGATAACGCCGCAAGTTTTACTAGTTACGAATTTCGACATTTTTTGAAACTGAACAATATTAAACATATAACTTCAGCACCGTACCATCCTGCTACGAACGGACAGGCAGAAAGAATAGTGCAGTTATTCAAAGCTTCGTTGAAATCGAGTAGAGGTGATTCTGGAGATCTAAATGTGAAATTACAAAGATTTTTATTACAGTATAGAATAACTCCACATTCTCTCACGGGAGAAACTCCGAGTGCCTTGTTTTTGAAGAGATGTATTCGCACTAGGCTTGATCTTTTTAAACCAAATTTGAGAGACAAAGTTGTTCAGAAACAGAGTTCGAGACTTGACACAGAATCTATCTTGCGTGAGTTTCAGGAAGGGGAGAAAGTAGCCGTAAGAAATTATTCCGGACCTAACAAATGGAAAATTGGAACAATTATAAACCGAGATGGAACCTTGAGTTATAGCATACAAGTTGGAAATGAAATTTGGAAGAGACACGTAGATCAAATAAGGAAATGTGGGAAGTCGATTGAATTATCCCAAGATGCTACTGAAATTCCAATTTACGATAAAGAATTGAATTTTCCAGATGAGCCAGTATCCGATGATGTTGCTGAATCGGAACCGCCTGCACCTGTACCTGAAGTTGCCCCTGAACCTAAAGATGTACCTGTACCTGCCACTCCAAGTGATGATATACCACCTAAGCCTGTACCAGACGCTTCCGGAAAGCCGAAAACTGATGTGCCACTCCGACGCTCAACCCGAATCAGGAGACCTCCAAAGAGACTCGACCTGTGACTCTATATTTTGTCGGGGAGGAACTGTTATGTATCTGGCAACAACGAGATCACGGTAACCTTCCAAGCTGTGTGACGCGCGCGTGCTTGGTTTACCTTTAAAATGTTCCGCAGTTCGCTTTGTACCTGTTCGGTGTGGTTGTTGTGATGTCGTTTGTGCCTGTGTATCTTAATGTTAATAAATGTTCTTTGCGTGTATGTAAAACGAATCGTATCGTCTCTCGGTCTACCTGGCATACATGACATGAATAACAATTCAATTTTAACTCCTGAATGTTAGATAAATTCAACATATAGTTTTTAGTCTTTTCAACATATCCTAAAAGTCTTAACAATGCATCCCAATGCTTAATTCCAGGGTTTTCTTGAAATTGAGATAATATATTGATGGCGTAACAAATATCAGGTCTAGTCCTACTAGATATAAAAGCCAAACACCCAATTAAGCTCCTGTAAGGAAAACTTTGCATTTGCTTTATTTCTTCACTTGGACAATCTATTTTACTTAGAATATTCCCTTTAGAAATGGGAAGTGAAGTAACTGGATATTTATACTGTTGAAACATTTGACATACTTTATCTATATACTGACTTTGATGTATAAAAAATTTATTGTCACACTCTTTAAATTCCACGCCTAAAAGTTTTCTAATTTTTCCTAATACCTTGATATCAAATTCTATGCTAAGTAATGAAACAATGTGGTCTATGTCCCTTTGATACTTTGAGAAGAGAATTATGTCATCCACATAGACTAGCATAAGAACTTTGCTATTGTAAATATATGCACAATTACACCATTGAAGTTTTAAAAAATTTAATTCTTTTAATTTGGTGTCAAGTTCATTAAACCATTCTCTTCCACTTTGATTAAGACCGTAAATGGCTTTCTTCAACAAACAAACATAATCAGGCTGTTCCTGATTGACATAACCTTGAGGCTGTTTCATATATACCTTTTGACTCAATTTAGCATAGAGATAGGCAGATTTGATATCTAATTGGAAATGCATCCAGCCAAGCATGCATATGAAAATTGAGAAGAATGCTCTAATTAAGTTGAAGTTAACAACAGGGCTAAAAACTTCATCGTATGATTCTCCCTTTTTCTGACCATACCCCTGGGCTACCAAACGAGCTTTAAACCTCTTGATTTTCCCATTCTCGTCTTTCTTAATGGTGTAGACCCATCTACTGCCTATATGCTTTTGTGAGGTGGATGCAGGAACTAGTTCCCAGACACCCCTCTCTTGCATTACGGCCATTTCTTCATCCATAGCATTACACCATTTCTCGGACTGGGAAGATTTAATAGCAGCGTTGTACCCTTTTGGTATATTTATTTCAATATTGCTTGCTTCTGGTCTGCCTCTGACCCTTTTAAGACCTTTATTTTCCCGAAAATTAAACAGTTGCTGATCAAATTGTATATTCCTTTTATCACAATATTTCTTAACATCATTGTGTGACCTCAGCCTTTTATTATCTCCTTGAGCGTAATAATACACATCGGTTCTACTCCCATCGGGTCTTGGAACCGTCTTTCGCTGCCAAGCAATATCCGAGCAAGGAGTCCACCTAGCAGTGTTAAAGGTGTTCTAACTGTGTAAAGATGGCACCTAAAGGTATTATTAATATCCATTGAAACTGGGCAGATTAATACATTATACACTTTATCTTCTTTCACATATAGCTTTTAGAGCATTGTGCTCATATGTTTTCCAAATCTGTATTGAAACATGCTCAATTTGCCCCTTATAAAGTAGGATAATTTGTTGGTAATAAAATATTTATTTGTTTCAAGAATTTATTTAATCATTGTTAAAATAAATGACTAAGCACCATGCTTTAAATTCATTACATCTGCATATGAAATCTTCTTTTCATGACTCAATTTACTGAAAAATTTATCTTCAATGAATCCGAAATCTACTTTTTACTTGGCTTTTTAACCTGTAATTCTTGGTAATGTATAGGAAAAATATTGGAATCATGCCAAAAATCGCAACTTGAGTTTTCGCATGACACATGTTAAGACTACACATGTTAAGACCTCTAAAAGACGAAAAAAAATTTTTTAGTGTGATGTCTGTCTGTGCAGATTTTATATCCACTCTAACTGAAAAACTGACCGAATTTCATGAAATGTGGTAGATAAATCAATTGTAGGTTTAACCTGGTACTGATTAGAAGTTGGTACTATTTGGAAAATGGGCCGCAAAAATCATTTTCCCTTTCTTTACATAGGAAACAAATATATGAATATCTTCTAACATTTCTATGGCTTTCTCAGCTTCTGTGAGATTTTTAAGTCATCTGGTGTAACTCCACTTTTCTGTGTTTGTAGGAGTTGCAAGTGACAGTAATTCTTAATTATCATATATACTCGCATATAAGTCGACCCCCTACTTTCAAAGGAAAAAATCCAAAACTTGTCTATAAGTCAATCCCAAAAACAGACAAAAAAATTTCAATTAATTATTTAAAAACACTTAAAGAAGAAAAAGAATTACATATATATAATAAATAGATTTAATTTCCGTACCAAAAATTTTATCAGGATCATTTAAAGTCCGATTCCAAGCAAGTAGGCTTATGACATACAAGCGTTGTCTCGTCCTTTTTGGGGATGCTCATTCTTGTGTGACGTGTGATAAGCTCCGGCATTTTTTTACTCCCTAGCACGCAGTGACCTCAAAACAGACAGCAGGCAACGCTTGTGTGTCTTACATGACATAGTCTGAGTCAAACTCCTCAAATAGTTTAAAAAACCATTGGTGTGTCATGTAAATATCAGCAATCCCATCTATACCCATGTCATAAAAATCACTGTCTTCGCCATTTATAAAAACCCCATAATCATCTATGCCATCAATTACTAAAGTAACATTTCTTGAATGATTTTACTACATTTTCTACAGTTATCGCATCCCTTGACGCACCATGCAATGAAAATAATATCTGGCTTTTTCCCGTTATTTGAGCCAATTTTTAGTTAACCCTGAATTGACTTGAATCAGCACAGTTGCTTTTAGTTGCTCTTCAAAAAACAAAACAATAAAACACTTTCAACTTAAAATCCTGCATTATAGTTTTAAACAATCCATGTTATGGAGTGTGTAGCTCTGAAAAGAGCCAATTTTTGTCCAAAATGATCGGCTGTAAGCTGAGCAGCAAGAGACAAACATCGAACAAGTTGTATGTATATTTTTTGATGACGTGATACGTTGGTAGCCAGGAGCATCGGGAGGGCAGTGACAGCTTACCAACTGACAAACAGGTGCTTGGTAGGATTTTTTCTCACACTTTAAAGCTAAATTGTATATTTTTATACACCTCAAATTCCTACTGTTTGTTCTTAAACAAGTATCTCTACCAAAATATCAAATACATAAACATCACATTCATTTTGTAGTAAAAATTATGCATGCACACATAATGCATATTTGAACACCATTTCAAAATAATTATGTTATTTATATATTATTTTTATATTATTTTCGTGTTGTAAATCTGGAGGATGACCTGGTGCATTATTAATTAATAGAAGAGTCTTAAAAGTCAATCCCTTTTTAGTTAAATAATTTTTGACATCTGGAACAAAGAAGTTATGGAACCATTCATTGAAAGCTATGGCAGTGACCCATGCTTTTCTATTAGCTATCCAATAGACGGGAAGGTTTTTGATATTTATTCCTTTGAACGATCGTGGTGATTTTGATTTGTTAATCACCAATGGTTTCATCATATAATCGCCAGAAGCATTGTAACAGAAAAGAACTGTTATACGACTTTTCGCTACTTTATGACCACTAGCTGATTTGTGAGCTTTGACTATAAAGGTTCTTTCCGGCATTTTTTTCCAGAATAATCCGGATTCATCAGCATTGAAAACCTGATCAGAAGTATAGGAGTTAGCGGCAGTGATTTCAGCAAGTTTTGCCGGATATTGTTGTGCCGCATCCGAATCAGCAGATGCACTTTCACCTTTCATTCTCAAATTATGTAAAGAATGTCTTTGTTTGAATCTCTCGAACCACCCATGGCTTGCGGAAAAAGATACCTTCTTTTCATCGGACGAAGTCGACAGCGACTGATTCTTAAGTGATTAATAAATCTTCAAAGCTTTATTTGTAACAGCATTGGTATCGATCGGGATTCACTTTTGAGTTTGGTCTTCTATCCATATCACTAAGGCTTTTTCCATATTTTCCATTGTAACATCTCTAACATATGAAGTCGTACTCATGCTGCTGCAGGTTCCAGCTGCTATAATTTTTCTAATGGAGTCTTCATTTTTTCTTATTGTCCTTATTGTGGCTTCATTCATGGAGTAAAATTTAGCAACATCCGTTACTCTTTCTCTATTACGTAGACGGTCTAATATTTGAATTTTAGTTTCTAAAGAAATAACTTTTCTTTTCATTTGATTTTTTTTCAAATCCTTTGACATTATAGAACCTTAACAAATTTACGCAAACTATAAAGATGCAAGAAAAACTATAAATATTGAAAACTTACCAGTTCAAAAAATAAACGCACAATAATATAAGCTTTGTTGATAAAATGTTTCTGCACTATGTACTTGCGTGAACCAGATAGCTTTACTGTTGTGAAATACATATGGGGATTTCCCTATATGGGGATTTCCCTAAATGTATATATTTTACAACACCGGGAATCCCCTGTAGTTTTCATCAGTGTTACCAAAGGAATAA
Source organism: Amaurobius ferox (assembly GCA_951213105.1). Lineage (NCBI taxonomy): Eukaryota > Metazoa > Arthropoda > Arachnida > Araneae > Amaurobiidae > Amaurobius > Amaurobius ferox. The sequence goes on along the minus strand of CATNUR010000177.1, from coordinate 13,561 downwards.
TATTCAAAAATGTCATCAATTCTTTGTATAGGCGTATATACATTATGGAGCGGAATATACATTTTTATCAATTTTTTGAAATCTATTAATTTATAAACCGTGTAAAAGCAAAATCGTGTAAAACATGTGCCGTGTAAATCGGGGGATAAGTGTATATGTTTCTAGTTTGTTTTTTCCTATATGTTCTGAATGTAATTATATATCCAACATAACTATTTTGAAATAGTGTCAAAATATACATTTTGTGTGCATATACACTTTGAAGTTTATAAAAATATGCAATTTAGCTTTAAAATGTAAGAAAATAATCCAACCAAGCACCTGTTTGTCAGTTGGTAAGCTAACATTCAAAATCTAAACCTGAAGTCCAGGATAAGAGTGGTGATAGCTATCATGTACAATAACATCATTTTAATTGCATTATTCTTTTGTATATTTTAAAAACAAAATATGTTATTAATATATTATTTTAATTCTAACGATTTGTGTATATGTTTCTAGTTTGTTTATTCCTGAATGTTCTGGATGTAAATTTCAACATAATTATTTTGAAATAGTGTCAAAATATACATTTTGTGTGCATGTGTACTTTTTACTGTGAAATGGATGTTGATGTTTATATATTTGATATTTTTGTAGAGATACTAGTCAAAGAACACTAAGACTTTGAAGTGTATGAAAATATGCAATTTAGCTTCAAAGTGTAAGAAAATAATCCTACCAAGCACCTGTTTGTCAGTTGGTAAGCTAACACTCAAAACCTAAACCTGAAGTCCAGGATAAGTATGGTTACAACTATCATACAAAAACATCGTTTTTATTGCTTTAATTTTTTGTATATTTTAAAAACAAAATATGTTATTAATATGTTATTTTTGTAGTATATGTTTCTAGTTTGTTTATTCCTTAATGTTCTGGATGTAATTATTTATCCAATATAATTATTTTGAAATTTTGTCCAAATGTATCTTATGTTTGCATGCATAATGTACTACAAAATGGATGTTGATGTTTATATATTTGATATTTTTGTAGAGATACTTATCAAACAACAGAAGGACTTTGACGAGTATAAAAATATGCAATTCAGCTTTAAAGTGTGAGAAAATAATTCAGCCAAGCACTTGTTTCTCAGTTGGTAAGCTAACATTCAACACCTAAACCTGATGTCCAGGATAAGAATGGTGACAACCATCATACAGTAACATCATTTTAATAGTAAGTATTATTCTAAAAACAATAATTTTAAAAACAAAATATGCTATTTTAATTCCTAACGATTTGCAGTTTATTTTTTAGTTTGTTTATTCCTAAATGTTCTGGATGTAATTGTTTATCCAACATAATTATTTTGAATTGGTGTCATAATACATTATGTGTGCATGCATATTTTTTACTGCAAAATGGATGTTTTGATTATATTTGATATTTTTGTAGATATACAGAACAGTAGGACTTTGACATGTATAAAAGTATGCAACTTAGCTTTAAAGCAGAGCCTTTTTTGAGGAAAATTTATAACTACAGAAATAAATTATGAAAATTTCATGAATTTTTAATCAACTAGATTTATATTTATACACAAAATAGAACTAAGAAATTAAGAAATAACCATTTGCTTATTCTTAATGCAAAATTATAATAAAAATGAAATAATGAAATTACATTTCTTAAATATACATTTTAAAAAAGACGTCGCAATTTCTTAAATATACATTTTAATAACGACAATACAAAAATTACTTGAAAAATCCTTAATAGTTAAGAATATTACCCTTATTTTCAATTATTTGGATTATTCTGGATGTCATGGATTGTGTAAGTGCATTCTGTTTTCCCAAGCTAGTTTGATGGCCGAGGTCAAGTTAGTTCTTTTCATATTGCTGACCATTTTTGTACACATAATACACAATTGCATTATGTGTACAAAAATGGTATTGTGTACACATCTTTGTACACAATACCCCATAAATTTTCAACGGCTTAAATCCGGACTTCTGACTGGATTATTCAAAAGTTAACAATAAAATAAATTTTATGCTCTATAATTATTGTAATATGTTGTATATACTATTTTGTGTTTAATTTTATATTAATATGTTTTACATGCAATTTTTTTCAGAATCAAAACTTTTTTATCTTTTTTTCTGGTGGAATATCCTCGGATGTTTCCTGTTCGAATACCTCTTTGAAGTACCGTTGTCATTTAGCTTCTTGTCTCCCCTCTCGTGCTAGTCTTTCTTTTGCGTTGAGCCAGTTCATTACTGCTTTCTTTGGGTTCTACTTTTCACAACTTGGGAGATTAAAGTGGGTGAATAAATAAGTATTTTAAGTTGTAAGGTGAAGAGAAGATTTTTTTGACAAAATATTGGCGCTTACTTACTGCTGTGCTGTTTTTGATAGTCAGTTCGATAGCAGTTTCGATTTCCGTATAGTGAATTTTTTAAAATAATTTTCTTTCACATGCAGTTCTAGTGCATCATTGCTTTAAATTTGTAACTACACAAGTGCCTTTTATAACTACACAAACTGTGCGTAACTGCACACTATAAAAAGCCCTGCTTTAAAGTGTGAGAAAATAATCCTACCAAGCACCTGTTGGTGAGTTGGTAAGCTAACGTTCTCATTCAAAACCTAAACCTGAAGTCCAGGATGAGAATGGTGACAACTATCCACTGTATCTGCTAACTACACACTATAATATCACAATACTACTGCTTTGGTTGGTATAAGGCCAGTAAAATGATTCCCTAAACATTATGCATAAATTTAATTATTCAATTATATGATATATTCTTCAAGTTCATCCTAATTTAAATCATTATAGTTTATAAATATAATATATATTATAACTAAAAAAATTATTTTTACATACTTTCTATACTGGCAATAACTTATGTGAGTACGAAGGTATAGTTCAAGGGTTATTTATGAAATATTTAAGAACTAATACTTATAGTGGTAACATGTCAAAATTGTAAATTGATTTAAATAAATTAAAGATAAAATATTTAGATTTTAAAAGTCATTTAATAAACATCCTACAGACATACACATAGATTTAAGAATTGCACTTTCTTAGGTGAAATGAAACTCTAGGAGACAGTTTGTAAATATCGCATTAATACTACCTAATTGAGATACTTAAAAGTTGGAATATTCATTAAAACTGTTATTAAATTTTGTTTTATTATTTAATAGTGCTTTATATAAGTTATTGGTAATATCCGAGCAGTATATATAATTTTTAATCTTAAATAACTAATAACTGCATGAGTGGAAATAAATTTTGAAATTCATAAAATTGTTCATATAAATGAAAAATGATCCAAAAAGATAATGATCACATGTTGTTAAGAATATGAAATAGGAATTAAACTAAAAATTGAACTCTACATTTGTTTGTTATTTAATCTGTTTTACAGTTTAATAAAAGTAATGTATCAATCAGCAAATTACAGAATGATGATTGAAATACATTAATCAAAATATTAAATATAATCAGTATTAAATGTTATTTAACAATTATGGAAAATTATATGCATTAATGGATGGTTGCTGAAAGCCTATTCTTTCAGTAGTTGTCTGTCAGCGGTACATACAGGGTGAATCAGAACTCTTGGGATAAATCACATCTAAACAAGCAATTTTTGTCATACAAAGCAGGATCGTTAACACAAGAGGTAAACCGCTAGACTTCGCTGACATTGAACACAGTTAGGACTGCATCAGAACTAGCAGAACTGCGTCAGAAGATGTATGTGGTTTCAACACGATGGAGCACCACCCCATTTCAGTGTGGATGTGCGGCACATCTTAGATGCTACATTCCCAGGGCAATGGATTGGTCGGGGTGGTCCCATAGCTTGGCCTGCACGATCGCCTGATCTCTCCTGTCTCGACTTTTTCTTATGGGGCCATATGAAAACTCTCATCTACGATCGTTATCCAAGATATGCCGGGTGTTTTTGCTAACGTGCGCCACTCACTATGTCGCAGGTGTGAAGCCTACATTACTGCTGATGGTCGCACTTTTAAGCAGTTTTTGTAACATTGTCCATGCATTCTGCAATTTCTGTCAGTAAAACTTACTTCATGCCTACTCTGTCATTTTTGTGTTTCCTCTTTTCACGAGAGAGTCATCATTTCCTCATTTCATGAGCTACCACCTAGCGGTTCACCTCTTGCATTACGACCCTGCTTTCTTTGACAAAAATTGCTTGTTTATATATGATATATCACCCCTTAAAGTTTGGCCCAAGAGTTCTGACTCACCCTGTATGTGTTGAATGCTTTAGACAAGCATGTAGCCAGAAAAATAAAAGTTTCAAGTCGGGGGGAGGAGGGCACAATATCTGTGGAAAACCGAACAATATATTTCCAATAAAATCCATTTGTGTTTCCTATTTGTGACACAGGCCTGCAAAATTAGTCATTAATAATTTTCTGGAAACTATTAACTGTTTCTAATGTACTTTTGGCCACCAATTTTAAATATCACTTCTAATTTTCTCTATCACGCAAGTATTTTTCAGAAAATGGATCTGAGTATTACAGGAAAAACTCATTATAAAATTGTTGCAATAGTTTGTCATCAATATTATTTAAAATGTTCTATAAACATATGTAGAATGAATGAAAGTACTTGAAAAATATTTTTAAATTAAAGGTTAATATACATACTGATAGATAGCTAGCTATTGTAGCCTTGTAGTGTATTTTTCTTTTCCCTTCACGGCTCATGTTGACATTTCACCTGCCTGGATATCTTCTTTCCATCTCTGTTGTCTTGGTGGAATCACTCTCCTTTTTCTTTGCTGACAGTTCCAGATTCGCAGAAAAGTAGTCTAAGTGAGTGTTAAGGAAGTGCAGTTTTAAGCTCCTAGAGCATTCCAAATCCTTGAATGTCTGTTGTATGTCTTACACAATCATTTTATAGTGATTTCCTAAAAATGTGGTGACCATCTCTTTGAAAGCTTTCTACACTTCATTTTCAATAATTTCCATTTATTCTTCATAAATTTCCTGCTGCCCAGACCAACAAAAATACTTTCTTTCAGTTTTGTTGTAGGTAATCTTGGAAATGTTGTACAGATGTATTTAAACACTCTCCTTTCAATAAAGTTTTGACAAATTGCTTTTATTGCAACTCATTGAACGGTATTGCATTACTGTGATCAAATTTATATGTTGTGGCAACAGTAGAAAGTAATGCTAGAATTTTTTTTAGAAAGAGTTACGATTTGTTTTCAGTACATTATTCTCTCTCTACGCTAAGAACAGCTTCTACGGTATAAAGACAAAATATGTATGATTGTAATGTTATGTATATTTTGGTTTAATAAATGTCTTTATTTAATTGTTGAAATAATTTTCATCAACTTATATATTGATACATAATAATTGACCCCCATGACACAGGACTTACGAGGTTAGTTCTGAATTTATTTAAATATGATTGTGCTTTAAGTCCGACTTCAAACTGACAATGTTTGGATCACAATGAATACGTAAGACCAGCTTGTAACATTACGCAGAGCGTACAAATCTAAGATGTTTGCTAACTACATCGTGTTTGATGGTGTCAGTGACAGATTTTGTCATACAGTCAGATTTTTAGTTGCAATATATTTGATTGCACTGAGTGCAATTTTGCTGCCTGAAATTTTCCCCTTTTCGCATATGAAGTTTATCACATGGCTGCCATTTCGGCGGTGAATATAGAGTTCATTAGTTTTAGAGTGGTCAATTTTGATTTTCCTTTCGTGAATATACCCAGTCTGGCGTTTGTTCCATAATTAGAAAGCTCTCCAGATTTAGATGTTTTTCCCATTCTTTTTCTTCTTCAAACAGAAAAAAAAAATGGGAATGTAATTTCCCTGGACTTTAAATTCTTGAAAATCATATTCTTCAGTTTCCACTTTTGTGTTGTTTCTAAAATGAGGAAGGTTAGTCTTTTCTATGGTTGAATTGTTCTGTATCTGGAGTGATTTATGAAGCATCACACATTCTTCTAGGCTTTGAAGTTGATGCTATATCAATTGTTTTGGGGATCTTTATGGTCGATGTGATATTCTTTTTTCTGTTTACATGCTTGATTTAGATATAGTAGTTTTACTTTTTCATCTTGTCTTGTTTTGAATTTCGGATTGTTAGTACATCTATAGGGTTAATTTTATTTACTCCCAGCGCTAATATTATACAGGTGTCTTCTAATGTTCTCTCTTGTTTGGTTAGTTTAGCATTGAACTTTCATATTCAATGGTGAGCAGTATTCATTATCTTATTATTTGTATTAGTTGTGTGGTTCTCATTCCTTTGTTTCTATGGAATAGGATTTTTAATACTTTGAAAGCTATTGCCAATTTTTCTTCAATTTCCTTTCACTGCTCCATTTTCTGTTTTCCTGGACAATTATTATTAGAATATGAACTTCTTTGATCCACTATCTTGTTTATTTCTATTTTGGGGGTATAGCTTTTCCCTTTTGCTGGTGTAGACTGCATTTTCCCCAGACTATGCTCAATTTCCATTTTTTTCTTCATTCTAGTATTTTTTTTAGCAGCTTCTCTCAATCCTTTCACCCATTTCCTTCTCATTTTCCCCTTGACTTAAAATTATTATGTCATCTGCAAAATTTAAGACTTTGTTGTTGTGGTCTAGGTTTTTTGGAATCGCTGTTAGGAAACAGTTGAAAAGTAATGGGGGAGAGATTTAACCCCCTGTGATCCTTCTCCTATTGATCTACTCCTTTCCATTGTATGTTTATTTTCCTGGGATATCTTTCTTTATTGTTTAATGCATAAATACATACTATACATTGTGTCAGTTTATTTACATTGTTATACAGATTATGCAATAAATGGTTGCAATAATAAAAATATACATATAGCTTCTGGAAGTTTCTCCTTCATTATTTGTGCTACTGCTCTTTTGTGCTGTCCACTGTTGAGGTAGTTTTTTTTTTTTGGGGGGGGGGGAGGGGGGGGGGTTGTGGCTCAACAGTTTAGGGCAGAGCTTCTCCCTCCTTTATCTGAAATTTTTTGCATTCTACCTTGTCTTTTTATCCATGTTTGGCTTGTCAACGTCTTGTGTTACATAATTTGAATCTTTTGAAGCCTCATAAAGAGTTATCGCTTGATTGATAAGAGTTATCACTTGATTGGTCCCAACTTGTTCTTTTTGTTGAGGCCTTGGGTTCAATTTCATAGGTACCTCTACCTTCCGTCTCTCTTTCTCAATGATGTTGCCAAATTTTCTCAGCTTTTAGTGTAGCTGTTGGAATTTTGCACTCAATATCTGGTACTTCGATATCTGTACCTTCTTTTGCTGCTTTATCAGTTTCCTTCTAAGCCTATGTGGGATTTTACCCAACATAGGTTATTAGAGTTAGAGTAGAGTCGAGAGTTATTCTTTGCCAGTTCTGCCATCTTCTTTATTTCTCTTACAGATTTGTTTTGCTAGAAATATTGTTCCAACGCTTAGAGTAGAGTCGAGAGTTATTCTTTGCCAGTTCTGCTATCTTCTTTATTTCTCTTACAGATTTGTTTTGCTAGAAATATTGTTCCAACGCTTTAAGGGCTCCTTGTTTATCTACGTAGATTCGTCTTCTTTCTCTATTTCTTTTTCAATCAGCCATGCAATTGCTCTGTCAATTACTGTCAGTTCTGCTTGAAATATACTTGATTTATTACTTAACCTGTAGCTTTTTCTTTCTATTTTTATTCTGTGATTATTCTGTGATTATTATTTCTGTGAATCCATCTCCTGTTCCCTCTCCAAATTTTGGAGTCATCTGTAAATATTTCTATTCCTTCTCCTTTCGGGTTTTACCTTTTCCAACTTATGCTTGTTTCTCTTGGTGGATGCTCTATCCATGAATTTTTTGTACTTTCAATCTTGCATCTCTTATATGATATTATTTCCAAAGATAAAATCTTCCTGTTTTCATTTTAAGTTTTATATTTTTGCTTCCATTGCTACTATCTGTAGTTTATAAGCAGGATACCTGCCAGAACCTGAGTTGGTATCATAGTCGTCATCCTTATAGCACTTAGAAACAGCTAAAAGAGATTGTTTTTGCACTTCTGCTCCTTCTCACCATGCACTCACTTCTTGCATATGTTATCATTCTCTGTATCCCTTGTTTATTTCTATAGGGCTTTCAATAATGGACCTGTTGGGCCCCACTCTCTTCTGCTGATACTGTTCAGAAGTCTTCCTACTGCCTTTAGGTGCTCTATGTGGACTGCCCACTGCAGGTCCTTGTCGAAGACGACATCTAGGTACTTTATCTTCTTACAGTCTTGGATGTTTTTGCCTCCATATTTTATCCTTGGAGTGTCTCTTATTCTATCTCATTTTTGGCATATAAAGCTGCTGTGTTTTTTCATGGCTGAATTACAGTTTCTAATTCCTACTCCAGTCTGCTATCCTTTTTAGAGCCAATCCAGCTTTTCTTTCGATATCTGGTCTTCCAATACCTATTACCATGAGGATGAAATTATCTGCATATACCTGGTTCACAGCGTAGCGATCCGTCGCTGCAAAGGCAGCGCGATTCGTGTTACGCTAAAACTTTTTATTTCCAGCGTCTACTCGTGGAACGTGCTTTGCTTTGCGACCGGATTCTACTCTGCTAAGCCTAACCGGACGAGGTAGATTCCTATCTCGAGAACTCCTCACAGGGTAGGTACGTGAGTGTCTTGTATATACGATCTCTCTATATACGATAATAAAACGCACCGTGGTCGTACTTAGGCGATGCGACGACGAGAGTCGAACCGCCGCACAGTGGTGCCAAATGAGGAATTTGCGAAAAAAAACCCTCACAACTTGTGCATTTCTTAATAGTTTTGCATACTTTTTGCGAATGTAGATAAGTTAAAAGTAAGATTTTATATGCATGCCGAAACAGCGAAGGTTGCAAAAAGTTGCAGCTGATTTTCACAGAACAGTTGCATAATAGTATCTGCTTTCGAAATAACACATCCGGAACGTGTAGCTTTTTTTATATGCTTAAAGAAATGAAGGAAAACAAAAAAAATTGTATATCTTTATTTTACGCTTTATAGTATGATTTTGGCTATGTTTTTACGAAATGTATTTATGTCAGAAATATGCTGAGGAAATACGAAAATACAAATATTGAAAATACGTGAGACATATACATAAATAGCCACAAAAATTTTGGGAAAAATATTGAAATTTTAGTTAGAATAAACAAGATTATTTCAATTAGAATGTGGAAGTCTTGTTTAAGATCAGTTTTTCCTTCTAGTTATACTGAATAAAATGCATTTATTTATATGGCAAGATACTTCGGTTCATTGCCTATCAAAAAATAGTAGTTGGTATCGAAAAATATTATTTTCGGGGTTTTTTCCGCCATGGCACCAGTGTGCGCCGGAGCGAACGACCAGGGTGAGTTGTAAAGATCGTTTTTTTGGACGATAATGAAACTCGACTAGTTGTAAAGATCGTCGAATCTATCTCTTCCACCTACACACTCCTTTTTCTTCATTTCACCCCCCCCCCCTATTTCTTTCTTTTCTCCCCTCTCTTTTCTCTTTCTTCTCTTCCCCTTTTTCCTTCTCCCCCCTTCCAATTTTTCCTCCTCCTCCCCCTTTCCGATTTTTTTCATTTTCTCCCCCTTTCCTCTCCCCCCCTCTTCGATTTTTTCCCCTTCTCCTTTGCCTGCTCCTCGAGGCGTGCGCGCGAAGTCCTCCGTCGCTTGCGGCCGCGGGGGAGGGTCTTTTTCCCCGTTTGCGCGCACGCCCGCTACGCGGGCGTGCGCGCAAACGGGGAAAAGCGGAAGGGGGCGGCCGCGCGACTGCGGACTTTGCGCGCACGCCTCTCGGAGCAGACCGAGAAAGAGATAACAATAGTTCAGTTTGTTCAAGCGAATATCTGGAATTCCCCGACTGGGGTATTTTTTTTCCGCCGAAATCTCCCGATTTCGGTTGAAGAGACTCGCCCCCAAATTATCCTATGGGGGGATCTGTAGGGGGGGGGGTGATTCTGAACAGGTCTGCCAAGTTTCAGCTCAATTCGGCAATTCCCCGGCGAGTTAGGACCAACTTCAGCTGCTTTTGCGTTTTTGGGCCCCGGAAATCCCGTTTTCGGCTAAAGATTGATATAGGGGGCCCCCAAATGATCCGATTGGGAAACCGATGGGGGGGATCTGTAGGGGGGGTGATTCTGAACAGGTCTGCCAAGTTTCAGCTCAATTCGGCAATTCCCCGGCGAGTTAGGACCAACTTCAGCTGCTTTTGCGTTTTTGGGCCCCGGAAATCCCGTTTTCGGCTAAAGATTGATATAGGGGGCCCCCAAATGATCCGATTGGGAAACCGATGGGGGGGATCTGTAGGGGGGGTGATTCTGAACAGGTCTGCCAAGTTTCAGCTCAATTCGGCAATTCCCCGGCGAGTTAGGACCAACTTCAGCTGCTTTTGCGTTTTTGGGCCCCGGAAATCCCGTTTTCGGCTAAAGATTGATATAGGGGGCCCCCAAATGATCCGATTGGGAAACCGATGGGGGGGATCTGTAGGGGGGGTGATTCTGAACAGGTCTGCCAAGTTTCAGCTCAATTCGGCAATTCCCCGGCGAGTTAGGACCAACTTCAGCTGCTTTTGCGTTTTTGGGCCCCGGAAATCCCGTTTTCGGCTAAAGATTGATATAGGGGGCCCCCAAATGATCCGATTGGGAAACCGATGGGGGGGATCTGTAGGGGGGGTGATTCTGAACAGGTCTGCCAAGTTTCAGCTCAATTCGGCAATTCCCCGGCGAGTTAGGACCAACTTCAGCTGCTTTTGCGTTTTTGGGCCCCGGAAATCCCGTTTTCGGCTAAAGATTGATATAGGGGGCCCCCAAATGATCCGATTGGGAAACCGATGGGGGGGATCTGTAGGGGGGGTGATTCTGAACAGGTCTGCCAAGTTTCAGCTCAATTCGGCAATTCCCCGGCGAGTTAGGACCAACTTCAGCTGCTTTTGCGTTTTTGGGCCCCGGAAATCCCGTTTTCGGCTAAAGATTGATATAGGGGGCCCCCAAATGATCCGATTGGGAAACCGATGGGGGGGATCTGTAGGGGGGGTGATTCTGAACAGGTCTGCCAAGTTTCAGCTCAATTCGGCAATTCCCCGGCGAGTTAGGACCAACTTCAGCTGCTTTTGCGTTTTTGGGCCCCGGAAATCCCGTTTTCGGCTAAAGATTGATATAGGGGGCCCCCAAATGATCCGATTGGGAAACCGATGGGGGGGATCTGTAGGGGGGGTGATTCTGAACAGGTCTGCCAAGTTTCAGCTCAATTCGGCAATTCCCCGGCGAGTTAGGACCAACTTCAGCTGCTTTTGCGTTTTTGGGCCCCGGAAATCCCGTTTTCGGCTAAAGATTGATATAGGGGGCCCCCAAATGATCCGATTGGGAAACCGATGGGGGGGATCTGTAGGGGGGGTGATTCTGAACAGGTCTGCCAAGTTTCAGCTCAATTCGGCAATTCCCCGGCGAGTTAGGACCAACTTCAGCTGCTTTTGCGTTTTTGGGCCCCGGAAATCCCGTTTTCGGCTAAAGATTGATATAGGGGGCCCCCAAATGATCCGATTGGGAAACCGATGGGGGGGATCTGTAGGGGGGGTGATTCTGAACAGGTCTGCCAAGTTTCAGCTCAATTCGGCAATTCCCCGGCGAGTTAGGACCAACTTCAGCTGCTTTTGCGTTTTTGGGCCCCGGAAATCCCGTTTTCGGCTAAAGATTGATATAGGGGGCCCCCAAATGATCCGATTGGGAAACCGATGGGGGGGATCTGTAGGGGGGGTGATTCTGAACAGGTCTGCCAAGTTTCAGCTCAATTCGGCAATTCCCCGGCGAGTTAGGACCAACTTCAGCTGCTTTTGCGTTTTTGGGCCCCGGAAATCCCGTTTTCGGCTAAAGATTGATATAGGGGGCCCCCAAATGATCCGATTGGGAAACCGATGGGGGGGATCTGTAGGGGGGGTGATTCTGAACAGGTCTGCCAAGTTTCAGCTCAATTCGGCAATTCCCCGGCGAGTTAGGACCAACTTCAGCTGCTTTTGCGTTTTTGGGCCCCGGAAATCCCGTTTTCGGCTAAAGATTGATATAGGGGGCCCCCAAATGATCCGATTGGGAAACCGATGGGGGGGATCTGTAGGGGGGGTGATTCTGAACAGGTCTGCCAAGTTTCAGCTCAATTCGGCAATTCCCCGGCGAGTTAGGACCAACTTCAGCTGCTTTTGCGTTTTTGGGCCCCGGAAATCCCGTTTTCGGCTAAAGATTGATATAGGGGGCCCCCAAATGATCCGATTGGGAAACCGATGGGGGGGATCTGTAGGGGGGGTGATTCTGAACAGGTCTGCCAAGTTTCAGCTCAATTCGGCAATTCCCCGGCGAGTTAGGACCAACTTCAGCTGCTTTTGCGTTTTTGGGCCCCGGAAATCCCGTTTTCGGCTAAAGATTGATATAGGGGGCCCCCAAATGATCCGATTGGGAAACCGATGGGGGGGATCTGTAGGGGGGGTGATTCTGAACAGGTCTGCCAAGTTTCAGCTCAATTCGGCAATTCCCCGGCGAGTTAGGACCAACTTCAGCTGCTTTTGCGTTTTTGGGCCCCGGAAATCCCGTTTTCGGCTAAAGATTGATATAGGGGGCCCCCAAATGATCCGATTGGGAAACCGATGGGGGGGATCTGTAGGGGGGGTGATTCTGAACAGGTCTGCCAAGTTTCAGCTCAATTCGGCAATTCCCCGGCGAGTTAGGACCAACTTCAGCTGCTTTTGCGTTTTTGGGCCCCGGAAATCCCGTTTTCGGCTAAAGATTGATATAGGGGGCCCCCAAATGATCCGATTGGGAAACCGATGGGGGGGATCTGTAGGGGGGGTGATTCTGAACAGGTCTGCCAAGTTTCAGCTCAATTCGGCAATTCCCCGGCGAGTTAGGACCAACTTCAGCTGCTTTTGCGTTTTTGGGCCCCGGAAATCCCGTTTTCGGCTAAAGATTGATATAGGGGGCCCCCAAATGATCCGATTGGGAAACCGATGGGGGGGATCTGTAGGGGGGGTGATTCTGAACAGGTCTGCCAAGTTTCAGCTCAATTCGGCAATTCCCCGGCGAGTTAGGACCAACTTCAGCTGCTTTTGCGTTTTTGGGCCCCGGAAATCCCGTTTTCGGCTAAAGATTGATATAGGGGGCCCCCAAATGATCCGATTGGGAAACCGATGGGGGGGATCTGTAGGGGGGGTGATTCTGAACAGGTCTGCCAAGTTTCAGCTCAATTCGGCAATTCCCCGGCGAGTTAGGACCAACTTCAGCTGCTTTTGCGTTTTTGGGCCCCGGAAATCCCGTTTTCGGCTAAAGATTGATATAGGGGGCCCCCAAATGATCCGATTGGGAAACCGATGGGGGGGATCTGTAGGGGGGGTGATTCTGAACAGGTCTGCCAAGTTTCAGCTCAATTCGGCAATTCCCCGGCGAGTTAGGACCAACTTCAGCTGCTTTTGCGTTTTTGGGCCCCGGAAATCCCGTTTTCGGCTAAAGATTGATATAG
>CATNUR010000176.1:2500-27756 GCA_951213105.1 Amaurobius ferox | reverse complement strand
TTTATCCTTAGTCTTGGCCTATAATTACTCATTTGTAACAGATATGCTAGAGATAGGTTTTTTTGTACATACAGTAGTTTATGCATAATTTTCGATTAAAATCCTTCAATTTTTATTTATGTATATATATGTATATATATATGTATATATATATGTATATATGTATATATATGTATTTATATATATATATGTATATATATATGTGTATATATGTATATATACGTATATATATATGTATATATATGTATATATATATGTTTGTATATATATATGTATATATATGTATGTATATATATATGTATATATATGTATATATACACATATATATATATATACACATATATATAAGGATATAAACAAGAAGAAAAAATAAGCGAGAACAGGAGTGACCATATGATTTGCATAGAATGGCTGGGGTGGATTGCGACACCCCTTTCCCGCTTAAAGCAGCTTTTACGACCCGGGCAACGCTCACGGCACCAATGTAACTCAATGGTCAATCTCCCACATGTGCAAAGACAGAAGCACCCGAACGGACAAAAGAGCAAAGATGGAACCAAGCATGGAAGAGATACACCTTACTATCCAGCATGAAAACACAACATTTTATAAGGGAAAGTCGCACATGCGCGAAAAGACTTCAAGATGATAGGATCGCAGATATGAAAATATATATGATTAAGAATTCTCATTTAGAATCAAACAATGTACAATTTCTTTCTTTGAAAAAGGAATAGTAATAATGTTGTAAAAAATATCTAGGGTAATTTCTTTTTAATGCATCATTTATTATTTTATTACATTCATGAATGCAGTCTTTTTTAAAAGTACTGTAGTTTCTGTTTCTTCTGAAGTACCCGATAATAATATTTCTGAATATATTTTTAGTGAGGTTTGAATTCCAATCAATAATATTATTAATTTTGATATTGTATGAATTTCTCTTGTCGTGTATGGTTGTATAAATTCCATACTGTTGGTGCTTTCTTATTGACAAATCCAGGAAGTCTGTCGATCCATCCTCATTGATCGGGTTTTCAATTAAGTCCAATTCCCTTGGGTAGAATGCAAAATCTATGTCAGGGGTGTTTGCATAACCCCCTAATATCACATCGTCAACATAACGGAAATAAGGTATTTCGGATAATAGATGGGTTCCTCTTTCATATTTGGATAGATAAATATCCGCCAATATTGATGAGCATGCACCACCCATGGGTATGCCTTTGACCTGTTTGTAGAAATGCATACCGTCATATAGTATGTTTTCATGTAAAACCAACTCAATCAAATCCAAATATCTTCTGAGAGTTATATATGGTTTTAAATTATACTCTTCATGTAATTCTTTCAAGATCATTTGTAGGTTTGTTAAATCGATGTTATTAAACAGATCCCTGAAATCGTAGCTTCTGAAGTTTAAATCTTTATGGCAAAATTTCAGTCGGTCTATCAATTCTTGTCCGTTTTTTAACATTATGGAGTTTTGCTTCTTAATATCAGTCATAACATATTGGAGTAATTTCAGAAGTTTTTTATTTGCATGTTCTAGGTATGATCCGCATCCCACTGTTACAGTACGGAACTTGACTGGCTGTTTGTGTAACTTGGGAATGAGGATCAAGTATGGAAATTTTACTGATTTAATATCCATACCAATTCTTTTATACAGTGCTTTTATTCTATTAGTGATGATTGATTCGTTACTAGGAATTAATGTATACATGGCACAATCCTTATAGCATTGTGTTAAAGTATCGACATAGAATTTTTTACACGTGAATGCAAAATTCGATACGATTTTGTCGGTGTATGTCAATACGAATTCTTCATTAAAATGTTTGATTGAAAACGGAAATTGAGAACTCCCAGAATCCTTGTTTCTTCTCGGGTAGAATTGGCTCAATCAAAAATGGCACTTTAATCGCTCCATTTTTGGACTACACTTACAGATGTGGGTTAATATGCTTTCTTCGTACGTGTTAAAAAAACTGCATTCTCTGAGCAGCATTTTCTACTCCAGAACGCAGCAGGATGCCACAGATTTGTCTGGCGTGCAGTGTTATTCTGACCTTCAAAGTGGCTAAATTATTTACATTTTTTCTGTGCACCAAGCGTTTAATATGACATCACCATGAAAAGTCACGGGGTGTGACATCAGGCTAATCTGTGGTTAGCCATTTCACCAGACACGCTAGACTCTTTCTGTCAAACACACTTGATTCTTCCTACCTTCGTTATATCCGCAAAAACATGTCGGCAGCTTACTGAAATTTGTTTAGTGTACGTGTTTTATCCGAGAAATTCTGCATATTTACATTATCGCAGCGTCATGTTTCTTTGATTCTATTAATCATTTATTCATCAGTTTTCTATTTATTTATTTTTTAGAAATCAAATCCCCGTGGTATAAATAGTATTTGCACCAAATATGGTTAAATAATAACCCAGCAGAATTTTGACTATGGAGCTCTAAACACTTCTTTAATTATGAATATCCTGTATACATGCTTCAGGTAAAGCTCGAAATCGAATAAACGTAGGTTTATTCCGGTAAACCCCGCATAATCTAAAAGGACTGGGCTAATTTAGGTTTATCCAACACTGATTGGGCAGTCTTAGGTTTATCCAAGGATTCTTACGTAAACCTAGAGCTTTAACCAGCCAAGCTTGAGTAAAAATAAATATGTGACAGATACAAGAAATATTTACATTTCTTAAATGAGTTATTTAATGCAACTGAGAAGTGTTTATGTGAATTTTCAAAACCTGCTAATTTTTTTGTGATTTATACACTGTTGGATTCAGTAATTTTATTAAAGGCCAGGCGGAATTCGAACATCGTTCCTCAACCTTAAAAATTGATTGTCTATCCTGTGAGCTTGTGACACAATGACATTTTATTCAATAGTGGAAGTGAACCCAAAATTCTACTTCTTCAGATTTTAGATCGAAGTAGAACTTCAGATCTACACCACCTCCTCCTTACTCGAATTTTTCCGATGTAGGTAGCCTAATGTATCCTTCATCCAAGGTTGAGTCTCTTAGTTCCATTGTAAAGACCTAGTGTTTTGACTGGGACCCGAACCACAAATCTATATCCACTGAGGTATTAAAACAACTTTCCTCTTTTCTTTGATTAAAGGAGACACTACAAGTTGCCATTTAGTTAAAAGGACTTGGCTATTTCATTAACACTAATTTGGGACGACATGGCATTTGAGAAATGTTTGAAAATGCGCATCAAATCTACTAAAAACTAGTATATCTTCAGACTTAATAAAATTGTTTTTTGATCTTACTGTACACTAACTACTCTATAATGCATTTTAGAACTCTATTCCTTACACACCTTACACGATATAAGCGCAGTCTAACCGAGGCAGGATTTCAAGGACATTCATAATATGCATTTTTGCCTGCCATGAATGGTGAAAATCTGTAGAAAATGCAAAACTAAAGACCTCGCATTTGATTTTACGTCTTGAATTTTACTAAATCCCCCATGAAAGCATTTCAAAGCAGCAGCAGTCACATATACGAAAAATGGGTACGATAAAAAGAAAAAGAGAAAAACAGGGACGGTTTAAAGGGCAATAAAAGGTTCCTAGAAATATAAGCAATTAATTTAATTTATTGTTTAGAGTAGGCAAGAAACGCGAACGACCGTTCTGCATTCTACGTCCCTCAATAAAGGGAAGTTTTTAATTTGGGACGGCTGTAGTCTAAGTATAAATGGGTAGCAGTCTAGAGACGGATTTAATGACTCCATTTAAGAGCAGAGAAAAAATAATGTCTTTTACCCCGACATTAACGTTATTGATATTATTCGCAGTGAAGCTTGATGCTACTTACCTTTATTCGTCCTAGGTAAACGCCATTTTGAGGCTAATAATAAGAACTAAATTGTTAAATGTTAAATCTTGGCTAAAAACGGTTGAAATTCTTTTCCAGATACAAAAGTATTTTATGGACTAACTGTAATTTTAAAGGAAGTTCTTTCAACAGTAGAGATGTACTATATATAAGGATATTCAATAAAGGAATGAATAAATTAAAATTACGAGACTACGAAATATTGAAAGAAAAAGATTTTAATTACACTTGATTTCAATTTAGCTTCCCTGTTATCATTCTCCTCAAATTGCATGTTGTTTTGCTCATATATTTTGAAAATTCGAACTTGAAAATGGAAATACTTGAATTCAAGTATTCTTGCATAATATGAAAGATGAACACCCTTTTTATTTCCATTAAAGTTATATTGCTGAAAGGTATGTGAATTAAGTCTGATGTAGCTCGATTTTCTATAAGGATAAATTATTGATTCCTCAATTTAGGTGACACCGCCTCCCAAGGGATGATTTCACTTTTGGGGGAGTCCATATATTCGTAAGAGGCAGAAAAAGAGCGTTTTGTTATATGGAGCGATAAGGTGTTGTATTCGTAGTGTAGATAATACACCCCCTACACCTATGATAATGCTTAAAAGCGTAGAAATAATAGGCAGTGTATATTTTGTATTAAAATAATTTTGAAATAGAACTTGAATGTTAAAAAAATTAATCGGGCAATGATCTTCTATATAAAACTATAAAACTAATCAGCTGATGTCAAGAATTACTTCAAATTATATGAAATTAAAAGGTTAATTAACGAAATCTGTCAAAAAAACACTACCTTTAATGCGTGTAAATGAAACTAAATCAGCTTCCTTTATCTGCTATCTAGCGGTTGTTTATTTATCTGCCATCTCGCGGAGTTAGTTGTTTCCAGTCTGTATACTGAGGTACACCAAAATGGGCCTACATATTGTAATGGGGTATGATATATTTAGCTACCAGAAATAAGTTTATAGAAAATTTTCTAAAATGTAAAATTTTGTCTATTTGTAGATGTGAAAATATCACACCCTTAATCCAGCAAGTGAGCTAACTGTTCTGAATAATGACGGCTTACAAAAAATTTAAATAGTTACACTGGTGATAACCATGGGAGACGAAAATCGTTGCATTTGATTCCAAATCTTTAGTGTTTGTACAAAATTCTCCCTCTTTAGTGTTTGTACAAAATTCTCCCTCTTTAGTGTTTGTACAAAATTCTCCCTCTTTAGTGTTTGTACAAAATTCTCCCTCTTTAGTGTTTGTACAAAATTCTCCCTCTTTAGTGTTTGTACAAAGAAGTTTTAATAATTCGTCATGTGCGAAAATAATGATTGAGAAATAGTAAGGACTTACTTAGTCCTTCTTTTCATTTGCAAAACACATTTAAAAATAATACCTTCGGAAAATTTAAATTTAAATCACTAACTCTGAAATCCACCCTTATAATGAGATCTGTTTTTTAAGAGATGTACTTTAATTTAAATCTTTTTGCAGTGATACAAATCTAAATCACCCATTCTGATGGTTTCCTTTCAGTTTCCTTACAAGTTAAAAAAAAATAAATAAATTTATGTATTTAAACTTTTTCAAGTTCAAATTTCATAGAAATGTAAAGGACATAGTTTACATCCTGAAACCAAACTTAATGCCTTTTATAAGGCTAAATGTCTCACACCTCCCTCATGAAATTCATTTTTCCATTTTCAAGATTAAAATAATCAATATTTTATTTTACAGATAGCAAACTTCTACTAAAGTTTGATCGTCATTTTTCTCTCAAATGTTTAAGAAATCAATAATGCTATTTTCCTTTTCTGAAAATGCAAATCTTACTGAAAGTTTGTGGGCCTGATTAATATACCAAAATCATAATTTATTTATTTTAAAGGAATCCTACAAATTAAAAAAAATTTAGCTTCAGGATTTATCAGCAAATCTGTGAAGATATTCAATAGTTCTCCTTATCAACAAAGTTATAATTTCTTTTACTTCAATGTCTGAATAATAAAATTCATGTAACCATTAAACCAAACAATTAATTTTCCTTCACCAGGACATTGGTGAAAAGAGATTTAGCACCAAATGGTGTTAATAACAGGAAAGTAATTTTTTAACTTGTAAAAAAAATTAAAAGAAATTTTGACTGTATGAGTGTTACTACTTGTTAAAGGAACAAGATTATGTTCAAAAACTTACCCATACTTGCCCATATTTCCAATGTCTATACTCACTCCCTTTGCTCATACATCCATTGCCCATACTTGCCCTCCTTGCTCACACCTCCATTGCCCATTGCCCTTACTTGTTTCGTTAGATTCCTCTTTCTTGCATTCTTATTTCTTGCACCGCCTGATTCCTCTACTTTATTTATACAGCCTTGTTCACCATAACACTCGTAATTTAAAAATCGTTGTCATAGATCGTAGGGTTCTTGAAAAAAATCGAACCTCGGTAGTTTTTAGTCGTCAATAAGCCAATGCAGCCTTCCTCCAAGGTTAAGTTTCTTAGCAGTATGGTAAAGAACTAATTTTCGGGCGGGGACAAACCATGAATCTTTATCCATTGAGAAACCAAATCGACGCCCTTTTCTTCTGCAGTTAAAGTGGATACTACAAGTTGTTTTTCAGTTTATAAACTTCGCGCCAATTCATCAGCGCAAAATTCGGTATTTTTCAAATATTTCATAATGTGCATAAGAACTACATAAAAGCTATTATTATATCTTCAAATATTTGATAAACAGTTAATTTTTACTTTTTACCCAAGTAATATATTCTATTCCAAATCACCATTATAATTTTTTTTAAATATATTAAGTACTATATTAACTTTGTCCGGGGCAAAATTTGAAGGACATTCGTAACATAAATTTTCGCCTGCCATCAGCTGCGAAAAACGCAGTAAATGCAATATAAAAACACTCGCATTTGATTTTTAGTCTTGAATTTCCCTAAATTCTCCATTAAAACATTTCAAAGCAGCGGCAGTAGTCGCAGACGCAAAGAATGACACGATAAAATAGAAAGAGGGAAAACCAGACATTTTGAAAGGCAATAAAAGTTTCCTAGAAATACAAACAATTAATTTAAGTTATTGTTTAGAGTAGGCAAGAAGCGAGAACGGCAATTCCGCTTTCTCAGTTCCTCAATAAAGGGAAAATGTTAATTTGAGATGAAGACATAGTCAAAGTGTAAATGGGTAGTAGTCCAAAGACGGATTTAATGACTTCAGTTAAGAGCTGGGAAAAAATAATGTCTTTGTTCTCGACATTAACTTTATTGATATTACTTGCAGTGAAGCTTTATCACACTTACCTTTATTCATCTTAGAAAAATGCCATTTTGAGACTGATAATGAAAGCTAAATTGTTAAACTTTTTATCTTAGTTAAAAAGTTAAAAGTGATACAATTATTTTATGGATTAAATGCAATTTTTGAAGACATTTCTTTTAAGAGTAAAATGAAACTATATGAAAATATTTAATAACGGAGTGAATATATTAAATAGAATATATAGACACCAAAATTTTAAGTACAAATATAACTATTTAAATTACTCATTTCAATTTTAGCTTTCCTTTTGGCGTTCTTCTGAAATTGCATGCTGCTTTGCTCCTATATTTCGGAGATTCTAGCTGAAAAGAGAAATTAATCAATTGAATTATTCTTGCATAGTATAAAATATGAACATAATTTCTATTTCCATTAAAGTTATATGCCTTAAAGGAATGTGAATTGCCTGATGTAGCTAGCTTTTCTATAAGTATAAACTATTGTTTCCAAATCCGGACGAAATCCCCTACCAGGGGATGATTTCACTTTTGACAGAGTTCATGTATAAAGAGGGGAGCATTTTGTTACATGGTGCGAGAAGAGGACATTTTTATGGCCTAAATATTTTACCTCCACACTTCTGTTAATGTTTAGAAGGGTTGAAATATTAAATAATGTTTATTTTGTATTTTAAAAGAATTCGTTTCCATTTAATTCAGTTTAATTGTACAAAATAACAAGGTATTTATATGAAATAACACTAAATTTGCAATTTCAATTCAATTTTCATTTTCATTTTATGACTGGATGTATTTTTAAAGTCGACCATGCAAAAAATCTCGAGAATGTATAATCCTGGAATTATGGGGTTGATCTTATTCTTTTTGTTGTCAAAAATTATACATAAAACAATCATTTAATTGATACATTTGAGCATGTGTAGCTTTTATTTAAATTTTGACGATTTTTGCAGACCATTTCGCAAAAACATATAGGTTGTTTTTTGCTGAATCATAACAAAATCTAATCAGCAGCAGGATAGTCTATAAGTAACTTATACAGGGTGCCCTCTTATATCCGTTACACCCCCCTTAACTTCTAAACGGTGACAGTTTAGGCCATAAAGTTGCTGTCTAGGTATAGTAAAAAGGTTATGCGCTACTCGATGAGACAACTTACAACGCCATCTATGGGCAAATTTTGGAATTAGCGGACCGATCTCGTAAACGGTGAAAGATACGTGAAAAAAGCCAATTAGAAAGTTGTAGAGCACTCTCGATTTAGTACGAAAAGCTACCTTGCGCACATTAATACTCAAAACAGAATGCAAAAAATGAACATTTGTTTGATTGTGAAGCGAAGCGAGAAAAGACCACCTTACGGACTAAATACGAGCCTGTGTTGTGGCGCAGGGGAAACGCACGTGATTCGCATTCATGAGGACCATGGTTCTGTCCCCACCGATTGCGTGTTTTACTGAATGCCTCTACAAACCATGAAAACTTTCTGCTGATCTTGCAAAATCGCCTCTCCAAACACACAGCTCAACTCAACCATGTCTGGTATAAAAATCACATGGAGCTCATGTATTATGCAAATGAGGATGGAACATTATAAATGTTCACCAGAGACTACTACTATAAAAAGGATGTTTCTGTTGGGTTGTATGTTAAAGCGGAGAGTTATGGCAAAATTTGGCAGTAACGAGTATTGCGAGATATTATTAATTTACGGTGAATGTGCGCGTAAGGCAAAATCAGCTGCAAGGCTGTATCGCGAACGTTTCCGTCAAGGCCCGCATCCTACACGGCAGACCATCTTAAAAGTTGTAAAACGTTTAAGGGAGACAGGCTGTGCGACCAGCCGACCTCGAATTCGTACACCTCGGAATGTAGGACGCAAAGAGCAACCTGAGGATGTGCTAGCATACGCACTCGTCCATCCTCAGAGCAACACAAGAATGATCAGTGAAAATTGCGGCCTCTCAAAAAGCCGCGTCTGTAAAATCCTGATTGAATCATGTGCTCATCCATACCGATCCACACCTGTGCAGGAATTGCTGCCAAGAGATGCTGAGAGACGTTAGACGTGGTGCAACTTTGTGATAAATAACTTAGAGGTCCACCCAACATTCCTGGCAGACATAATATGGACGGATGAGGCATGTCTTTCGAGGAACGAAATGTTTAATAGACAGAACGTTCATACCTGGTCGCTGGAAAATCCGAGATATGCCGTCGAAGTTCGACATCCACAACGCTGGTCGATTAATGTTTGGTACGGAATTTTTGATGACAGGCTCATTGGACCAGTATTTTACGAGGGCACGTTAACGGGACAATGGTACTTGCAGCTTCTACAGGATTTAATAACCGACTGTGATGAGAATATACCGTTGCACCAACTCCTAAATGTATGATTCCAACATGACGGCGCACCTCCGCATAAGTTTTCAAACGTTCAGCAGTACCTAATAGAGACATTCAGAATCAAGTCATCGGGTATGGTGGTTCCGTCGAGTGGCCCTTGCGCTCGCCTGACTTGACCCCATTGGACTTCTTCTTATGGAGACACATAAAAGGGCAGGTATATGAGACCCCTCCGCCAACATTGCAGGATCTTCGACGACGCATTACTGATGCTTATGCGTCCGTAACACCTGCCATGTTGCACAATGTGCAGCGAGAAATCCAGTTCAGTGTGCAAATGTGTATAGTGGCTAACGGAGAGCATTTTGAGCAATATACTATTGTAAATAAATGATCCTGAAGACAGGGAAGTGTCTCAGTTTCTTTCTTCCACTCTTTACGACATGACAATTTTCGAAATCGTGACCAAACAAATGTTCATTTTTTGCATTCTGCTTTGAGTATTAATGTGGACAAAGTATCTTTTCGTACTAAATCCAGAGTGCTCTACAACTTTCTAATTAACTTTTTTAACGAATATTTCACCGTTTACGAGATAGGACCGCTAATTCCAAAATTTGCCGATAGATGGCGTTGTAAGTTGTCTCATCGAGTAGCACATAGCCTTTTTACTATACCTAGACACCAACTTTATGGCCTAAGATGTCACCGTTTAGAAGTTAAGGGGGATGTAACGGATATAAGTGGGCACCCTGTATATTAAATTTTGTTAAAAGTGGCAAACTAGTTTTTGAGCTAGAGTGGATACATATATTGCACAGATAGATATGTGCACAGACAGACGCACACATACACACACATACACACAGACGTCAAGCTAAAAATAATCTTTTCGGGTTCTAGAGTGCTCAAAACGTGCAGATCCATCAAAAACTGAACTTGCGTTTTTCGACACTTGTCCGATACTAATCGAGGAAAGAAGTAATTCATGAACTTTAGGAAATAGTTTGCACTGCTTTTATCTAATAAAATATAAGCATGTTAACGTTTATTTACAAAACATACCCACGATTTATTTGAAAATGTAAAAAAGCTAAATTAAAATAAAAATTATCAGGTTAAATATGAAAAGGAGTTGACAAATATATTTCAATAAATTTTTATTTTAACGAAATTTGAAAGTTTTTCCATTGAGTTTTGAAATTTAATAATAAGGTATGCTAAAATAGAAATAAAATATAAATGGAATCCGACACTGAAAATCGGAAAATCAGAAATATCTCAACGCAGTTTTTATTTCTAACTGACGTTACAAAAAGACATTTTGAAAAATTATTATTTTTGCTAAATTGAAGGGTTTTATCACTGAACATTGTTTTATATATGTTAATCATATCTATCCAAACCTCGTGTACCTTACATGCTGGCTTTCTATCCCGTGAGCTTTTGACATTAAGACATTTCATTCTACAATATCCTACATTCTACTTCCGACAATCTGAATCCTACATTCTACTTCTTCAGATTTTAGAAGAAGTGAAACTTTAGATCTATACCACCTCCTTATTTCTCTACTTTATACAGGAGAGAATTTTATGTCATAACACTCCTGATTTAAAAATAACTGCCATAAATCTTGAAAAAAAAATCGAAACTTGTTAATTTTCAGACATCATCAATAAACCACTGCATCCTGCCTTCAAGGTTAAGTTTCTTGGTAACATTCTATAATAAAATGATGTTCCTTCCGCAACTCGAAGCACAAATCTCTATCCATTGAGATATTAAACACAACATTCCTTTTTTATTTAGTTAAAGTAGACACTACAAGTTACCTTTCAGTTAAAAAAATTAGCTATTTCATTAGCGTTAAGTAGGGATGAAATGGCGATTTAAAAATGTTTAAAAATGTGAATACATAAAAACTAGTATATCTTCAGAGACTTAATAAAAGGGTTTTTGCTTCTTTCAATAACTAAGTACTCTATAATATAATTAATAAGTGCTATGTAAATTCTTCTCAGAATATGGTAAGTACTCTTTTATTTAACGCTGTTCGAGGCAGGATTTTAAAGAAATTTGTGATATATTATACATTTTAGCCTGCCATTAGTGACGGAAAATGGTAGAAAATATACAAAACAAAATCCTTCGCATTTGAATTTTCATCTTGAATTTCCCTAAATTCCCCGTTAAAGAATTTCGAAACAGTAGCAGCACTCTCAGACGCTAATAATGGCACGATAAAAAGAAAGGAGAAAAAACAAGGACATTTAAAAGGGCAATGTATTTTCTCCTAGAAGTTCAAGCAATTAATTTAATTTATTGTTTAGACTAGGCAAGAAATGCGAACACATTCTATGTTCCTCAATAAAAGGAAAATTTTGATTTGAGACAAAGACATAGTCAAAGTGTAAAGGGGTTGCAGTACAGATACGGATCTATTGACTTCATTTTAAACGGGTGTGGGGGGCATGTAATTAATGTTTTTCCCCCAGCATTAATGTTATTAAATATTTAAACACTTACAAAAATTCATTAATGAAAGCAAGCATATGTCAGTTAGGTCACTACAATTGTTTTGAACGCGTTTGATATATTCAGTTAGAGGACTCATTATATATTTTTCTCAGATTTTAAATCTCATTTCTATGCTTAAGATTTCATTTGCAGAACCAGCTCTCCTCGTCTTCCTGGGTGGAGGAAATATCATTTATCGTCCCGTGGGGATGTGTTTATGGCACTTTTTTCCATGGCTTATACCACCCTCATGCGATTTTTTGCTGTTTGTGTTCTAGCTCTATTTTTAATTACTCATCGTCTTCCTCGCCTCAGTTCATTCTTAGCCGTGGGTAAGGGCGCATACTAAAAAGATAAAGATAAAGAGATAAAGGAGCAAGGGAAGGGTAATACAGTACCTGTGTTTGTCACCCCCATTTGGTTGCGATCTATATTTGGGTGGATTTACCCGGCCATCCAAACAGATATATTACATCCTTGGATAGGTCGGACAGTCTGGGTAAGACATCAAAAAAGAGGAGCACACGGTAAAAATTATTTTAAAATGCTTTCAAAATAACATTAATATATCTTATTTGAATAATTGAGAAACTTCGAATTTCAATATATATTTATTCATAAAGTTTAAAAAATTTAAATTAAAATATTTTTTATTTTCAAAAAATATTAATTTTTTAGTAAATTTGCCCTTAATTTGGTGTGTTCTGCTTTGATGATGCCCTATAAGCAAGTGATCCAACCCGTCCACTATATTAGCATTTTTGACTCATCTTGAAATCATTCGTTTGATTTTTACTAAGAAATTGTTTTAATCAAAATATTAAATGTGGTAATAGGGTAATGCATAAGAGATACTAAATGCCCAGAGTTATAAGCCAATTTGTAGGCTACACAGAACTTCAGCAGATAAGGTGTTTTAAAATGTGCTCTTTCCCCTATAGATGGCGTTGGGAAGTTGGATACGATTCCTTTTACAACAAAAACTTTCCTAATATCGTAAAGTCCTACTTTTTTCTGTTTCGTGAATCCGCGAATGAAATTTACTTTTGACATCCAAATTTATTCTCTTGCTGCAGAAGTTTAAGTATTTACATATATAATTTAAAATTACATTTAAATATTTTAAAAATTTAAAAACATTTATATTTTTTCAATAGAGTAGAATAATTGCATATATAAGATTTTTTAAATATATTTTTAGATTAGTGAACGCATTTTACCCTAAAATGTTATCTGAAATCTAAAATTTATTGAAACATTTTATGATATCGAAACGGAATGCAAAAATATGTTTCAATTTTACGCAATTTCTAAAACAATAAAAATATTCACAGTCTTTATATTTGCATATATTTTAAAAAATTTAAATGTTTTAATATGAATGTGTGAAGAAATTGAGATTTACCTCTATATTATGGATTAAAACCTTTTCGTTTATATTGGCAGCACATCACACAAGATGGAAAAAAAAATACGGGATTTATCATTAATTGAAATGCATCACAAAGAGAGTGGAACAATATGTAACTCTAAGACTGACTGTATTTAAATTATAATTTAAGATGTGAATGGATAAAGGTGTTATTTCATAAACATTGATTTTCGAAACAGAGTATATCAACATAATATTACATTACTAATACCGGTTATTATTATGGTCTCTTTTCCAAATATCATAGTTTGTAACATAAGGTGAAATTTTATATTATGTTAGAAACAATATCTTCCAAACAGAGTCTGTTTATATTATATTACTAACACCCATTATTATTCTGGGCTATTTTCGAAATATCAGCGGCTGTAATATAACACATTATTCCATCCACCTATTCAATTGTTTCAACATATTATTGCTCAATTCCACTCGGTGTTTCAAAATGCATATCGAATTCTTGAACTGAGCTTGCCGAGGAGAATTTTCTTGCTTCAGACTTATTTAGCCCTTTGCTCCTGAGAAAATAGTATTTCTAATAAATTATTTGCCAAGCCATTACTAATGTAGATATTACCTATACCCGCTACTGATTGCCCAACGTCGATGTCTAATATATTCTTATTACTAGATATGTTAGGTGAGCGGGACAAGTAATATTTTCTAGAACTATTTTGTCTAATGTATCAATAAGAATACTAATTTCATTACATTTATATTCTTTTCATTCGTCATCATCGCTTGCATCTCGACAGAATTTAACAAGAAATTCATGAAGGCAAGTTGTGGCATATGGTGTGTACACGTCTTTTTTGATTGAACAATTAAGCATTTTTATTCTCTTTGCATACTTATTTCATACAATCATACGAATTTTCGGAAAAACGGAAGTGACATATCAAGGATAGGAAATGCTTAGTGAACTCCAATCTTCTCGGGAATGCGATGTTGAATACATATCACTTATCATCTAAGCTCTATCAATAGTCAATTCTGAGAAAAAGATATTTCAAGAAGTTTTTTTTAACCAGAAGTGTAAAAGAAACCGGAAGGGAAAATTTTTAGTGACCACCCTGCATTCTCCAGAATGTGTTGCTGAATCCATCCATATTAGTTATAATATAAGCTCTAACTATAGCTGAACTTTAGTTATAACAAAATTAAAGGGAAAATGAAAATTTTTGATCCAGAAATGAAAAAATAACCAGAAGTGGAAATTTTTAGTGAACTCCTATTTCCGCCGGAATTTAACCCTTTCCGTGTCAAGAATTTTTTCTTGTGTGCTAGTTAAATGCTTGGTGTTCAATTTGCGTATCTTTACTGCAAATATCGTTAGCCAATGCGGGGCATTTAGTGGCTGCCGGATATAACCGGCGTTAGCTAGTGTTGTTGTTGAGACCCAGACCGTCCGACCTACCAGAAAGGTGTAAGGTAACTGTATGGACGGCCGGGAAGTGCCACCCAATTTAGACCGGAACCCAGTGGGGGAGGCATCCACAGGGACCGTACCCTCCTTCCCCTACCACCAACCTCTCGGAAGGACTTACGGACCCACATGTTTAACGTGATCGTACTCCGCATGAACACGGCGGCATTTATGGCAGCGTGCAAATCTAGCGCGCAAACCACGGGGATACCGCACCCGAGATGGCCAACAGCACGCGGCGTTCCGAGGTGGTCACCCACCAAGTACTAACCGTGCCCGATGCTGCTTGACTTCGGTGATCTAACGAGAACCGGTGTTTTCAGCACGGTACGGCCGTTGGCCCGGCGTTAGCTAGTGTGAAGTATTTAGAGGATGCGAGATATAGCCGGCGCTAGCCAGGGTAAAGCATTTAGTGGATGCCAGATATAGCCGACGCTAGCCAGAGTGAAGCATTTAATGGATGCCGGATACAGCCGGCACTAGCCATGGTGAAGCATTTAGTGGACGCCGGATATAGCCGGCGCTAGCCAGGGTGAAGCATTTACTGGGTGCCAGATATAGCCCACGCTAGCCAGAGTGAAGCATTTAATGGATGCCGGATATAGCCAGCACTAGCCAGGGTGAAGCATTTAGTGAATGCCGGACATAGCTGGCACTAGCCAGGATGAAACATTTATTTAGTGGATGCCGGATATAGTCAACGCTAGTAGTGAAAGGGTTAATACTAAATCTAAATCAGCCATCATCAAACCTCTATATATAGCAGATTCTGAGAAGTAGATGTATCAAGGAAAATATTCGCAAAAATAAGAGTATGTCAAAATGTTTGCCACCAATAATTGAACACATGAGTGGGTATACCATAGAACGGAATTATGCAAACATAAATAGAATTTAAATCGTAAAATTATTCAAGAAACAATTTGATCATTACTTCACCAGTTGACAAAACCAATGAGCAGTAGAATTCAATAATCGCACAATTAAATATCATTTTAAAGCAAAACTAATATAATTCTTTTTTCTTTGCTACTATCAGGGTAAGTGCTTTTGTGTAACAATATAATTATCAATGCATCAATCAATCAAGGTGATTTACATTTTGTTAAAGATTGTTTTAAGTTAGACGGGTTACTTTATTTAACTGATTATTCCATCCGACAGCTTAATTAAAACAAAGTGCACCACATTTAAGAGATCTAGAAAGGCAACGTGGAGTCCATGCTGCAACTTAAGAACAGCAAGCCTGTTGACGCCCTTCCATATAATTAGCACTATGCAAAATTAGATTTTATAATTTGTGTTTGTTAGTCGCCTTGCTTGTCTTGCTCATTGTGAAAAGAAAGTTCATCTCTGCGTAATCATGGCAACTCTATAAAATTTAATAATATTCCACCACTTATATTAGTTAGGTTGACGAAGGACAAATAAAATTATAATACTTTTCAATATAAATAATTTAACATTACAATGCAATAAAGATGCATGCACATACGCTGTTATTACCGAGTGGTGAAAAGTTGAATGTTTTTAGAGTTACCAACAACATTTTATAATATAGAGAAAGAAGTAAATTTTGTAGCAGAGAATGGTACATAGAACAGGACGATCAAAGCATCAGAACAGCATGCCAAAGAGAAAATCCGAGTTAGAAACCCTTACTAGTCCTGAACAAATAGTGAATGTCTAACAATATTTTCGGCATAATACTTATACTTCTGTTCATAGAGCGGTTGTGACACTGAATACGAATTGTTATTCATGGGTCTCATACTAGGACAATCATATGAAACCGTACCATATTATTACTGTTGAAGGGGGATGAAACAATAACTGAAAAATTTGTCCAAAAATGCATAATTTTCTATAAATAAGCATCTAGTTTTCCTAATAAAGAATAAGCAATATAATTACGTGCGAATTGAGATATAAGGGAGTATACAGATATTTTGTGGGCAAGTTGGATCCCAGTGCTGAAAATATAAACAATCCC
Organism: Amaurobius ferox; assembly: GCA_951213105.1. Classification (NCBI taxonomy): domain Eukaryota; kingdom Metazoa; phylum Arthropoda; class Arachnida; order Araneae; family Amaurobiidae; genus Amaurobius; species Amaurobius ferox. The sequence goes on along the minus strand of CATNUR010000176.1, from coordinate 10,859 downwards.
GAAGTTAGATAGACGAAATGGGCACATATTGAAAAAATCAGAGGGGTATATATACCCAAGAAGAAGAATTGGCTGCCCATTAATTGGAAAATAACAAACTAAGGAAGTATGCGTAATGTTAAAGCTACTGCTAAAGCATAAAATTCGTTAAAAACAGCATATAATAAACATTAAAGTATCAGTCGCTTCGAAGACGGAAACAGTCTTCTTTGTCAAATGAAAACAGCCTTCTTCGTTTTATTTTTTTCAAAGTTAAGATCGTTTTTAATCCTCATTTCATTTCTGAAATGGACTTTCTTGAAAGTCTCTCCATTGTTTCTAAGTCAAAATTCCTCATTAATGATAATTATCCTCTGCTTTGATTTTTCGATTTCGTTTGCTATCTTCTTATTTCAGTAATTTTAATCCTTTTTCTGACATTTTAATTTAATTGGGATTTTGAACAAGTGACTTAAATTCTTTGTTGGACATTCACTTTCCTATTTGATATTTTACCGTTCATTTATCATGCCCCACCTCTGGTTCCTTTCTTTTGGGTTTTTGACCCCTCCCCCTTTTCTTTAATTGCCGTTGAAAACATCCTTCCCCTGCTTCTGGCACGTTTACTGTTCCTGCATCAGTCGCTGATCTTTCTCTGACGAGTAAAGATTGCGCTTCTTGTGCGTCCTGAAGGAGAATCCTATTTTTGCCTTCGAAACCGGTCGATATATATTATTATATATTGCCTTTAGTGAAATTATTTGAATGTTAAATTAAGGAAAGTTTCAGAGCCTACCAAAACGAACCATAAAGAAAACAGAAAGAGCTGTTACTCCTGGTCAAAGGGTACTTAAAAATACAGTAGAGCACCAGAACAATCCATATACTCTCACCTAAATGCTTCAAGCATCGAACAAAGAAAATTGTATAGCTAAATTATTTATGTAGCAAAGGAAACTTTCTGCTGGATTTCTGAGTCCTATAGCATAGACAGCTATGTCCATATTTTAACTTCCCTTTATATAGGAAAAGTACTGTGGCGTGAATCATTGGATGCAATATCTCACGATTTAATGGAGTATTTCTGTGACAAGGAGTACTGTGACGTGAGTTTTTGGATGCAATATCTCACGATTTAATGGAATGTTTCTAACGTAATTGGGTACGATTATTAAGATCAATAAATACTGTTATCCTAATGATTTTAAATGTGATTGAACGCTCAAAAAGTCCCCAAATTTTTGAATGAATCTTTGAAAAAATCATAAAAATTCAGGGCATTCAATAATGTTAACTATATAATTATTTTGTTCATATTATTTTATTCTAAAAAATTATTCTTCTTGAATCGCTCTCCAGATATTAGACGTTTTCCAAATAAATATATCTAAAACTACTTAAAAATGAACAGTAGTAAGTATCATCAAATATATAGCATTTGGCGAAACTTTTAGCGACATTGGCGACTCATATGCCGACATATCGCTAATTTGACGACTTGTTGATGCGGAATCAGATTGACAAAAATGTCGCCAAATTGGCAAAATTTTGTCAGTTTATTTAATAACGTCATTTAAATGACGCCAGATTGATGAAAATATAATTAACATATTTTAATATAATGGAATATATTGCTTAGCAGATGTTAGTGACATTTCCAATTGTCAAGTTAGATTTGTGCGAAATATAAGTTTATTGGGTTCTTCAAAATAATTTGACATGTTGTCGACCAGAGAAGCGCCAAATGTCTGTCTACTTTTCAACGTTAAAAATATTATACCGAAGATCTTGTCCATCATTATTTCGCATCGGAAAAAGTAAAGTACTTGCATTTCGTAGGGAAAGTCGTGTTCTGCGCACATCATATTTTTTACAATGCAACCAATCCGAAAAGGCAAAACTATGGTTGCGGTGTCCCGATACATAATAGAAATTGTTTCAACAAGACGAGACATGTCCTAATTAGATGAAACGAGTCCCACTAAGACGAAAATAAATCCAGATGGCATAGGAAAATCCCAAAAGACTAAACAATAGTAATGGATAAGTTCAAAATTACAGGGATCTTTCTTTCCTACTTAAACCATCGATATAAAACTTGAGAGAACCTGGATTTATATTACCTCATATAGATGCAGTGCCTCCTGTGGCTCTTGAAATGAGAAAGCTCTGCATAATCAGAATATTTTATACTTTTAACACACCTCTCAACAAATGTAATATAAACATACCCAGCGGTCTTTAAATCATAAACTTGCATTTGAACTGCTAAAGCATTTTCTTCTCGACTTTGAAGGAGTCAGTCTATAAAGTTTTAGAATACAGAATGAAGGGATCTGGCTAATAACTTGCATATGCTAAAGGGAAGCACTATAAAGCATCTTTATTCTAAAACTTTGCGAACTATGATCATAAATTGCAAGGAAATTTGTTTATAAAAAAAATGTGTGGAAATACATGCAGTTTGAACAGAAGGCATATCAAATGTGTTTTATCTATTTTTGTGCAAGTTGTGGTGATTTGAAAACAAATAATAACAACGGTTACGATAAAATACATAGTTCTGTTGAATTTAAATTTTGTTAATTGCATGGAAACAAACTTTTATTGCGGTCTCATAGTTCATATTAAGGGAGAAATCAAACTTACTAGCTCAAGCATCCCTGTCTGTTGTAGAATATTCAAAATGTTATGGAAGTGTTATTATTTTTTAAAAGATATCACAATTTTAGGCCATGTTCTCTTACTTTTTATCTATTACTACACAAAAAGATTTAATAAACGTTTTGAAGAACATTTTGTTTTTATGATGGATTAATTGATAGTTTCTGAAATTGTATCTTGCAATAAAACCGTTAAGTGCAGCTTTATGTATAAACCCCAGCAAGATAGTATAATCTCTTAAGATGCTATACTTTAACTTCTACCCAAAATTCTATTGAAGTTTTTTAAAAAAAGGTTAAATTTCAGGTACATTTCTTACTAAATGCTAAAAACATCAAAATTTTTATAGAAGAAAAACTAATAAAAAATTGTTCAAGGATATATTTAAATTTAAGTGGAATATCTATATTATTATCTATATATTCCCTATATTATCTATATTATTATCTACATTGTAGTATCTATATATTCCCTTAACGTATCTAACACATAGTAGGATGCAAAATTTGAAGATTCGGAGTCAAATAGTTTTGACACTGCAAAACGCTCAAGGTTGAAAATAACATCTTTACGAAACGCGATTTTAAAGTCAGGAATTTTTTAAGATCGCTTTTATGCATGTATTTTTTAGTTTATGCATATATTGCTTCAGTAATTTTGTTATAAAATGTGATTATATTCGAATATTTTGAAAATAATTTTTTCAAATTATTCTTAAAAATGTATTCACTAAATATAAAAAATTAAAAAAAAAATGATTTTTTTAAAGGTGAGCCCCCCCCCCCCATAAAACGTAGTTAGTTATTTATAACTCCATTAGAACAGCAACAAGTATGCAAACATATTAAAATATACTATACCATATTAAAATATACTATACATAGTACTAAATCATTGGAGAAAAATCGTGTTCATAATTAAAAAATATGAGGGATAAAAAATGTCTTTTTTAAAGACCAATAAATTATACTACATTGTTGTTTATTATTTTTACAAATTTTATTTGTGAAATTCAGCGTACGTATATACAATTAATTGAAGTGCACAACTACATGAAATACGTTAACGTGGTTTGACAGGATTTTCATTGTTTAATTAATACTAATTTTTAAAATGTGTTAAAGGAATTCGAAAAACTGCAATATGTTGAGTACTAGGCAACGTCGGGATATATATATATATATATATATATATATATATATATATATATATATATATATATATATATATATATATATATATATATATATTTATATGTATATATATTTATATGTATATATATATATATATATATATAATATAAATATATATATATATATATATATATATATATATATATATATATATATGTATATATATATATATATATATATTTTTTTTTTCAAAAAGAAAAGAGGTATGGATGGAAACAATATACCAACAGATGGCCGGGGGGAGTTGTGACCCCCTCACCCCGGTTAAGCATGCTTTGCGTCGCGACAACACTCCCGGAGAGCCGGTATATTGCAAAATAGAATACGAATGTATCAAATATTAAGATGTAAACAGACATCATACACAAACAAATATAAGATATAATTGTCGAGATCTAGCCTTATCAAAATTCATCAACAGTAAATGTTTGAAATCTGTCTGAAATATTGTTTGAAATATGTTCACAAGTATAAATGAGCAAATCCACATAGCTTCTACTTAAAGAAGACTTTAAATGTTGACACTTAATAGAACAATTATAACAAAGTCTATTTCCAAAACCATTTACCTGAATGACAATCAATAGCATCATACATGTAGATGTATATCCCCATACCGTATCATACAAGATGAAGCATATCTTCCATAACGTATTATACAATAGACCCTATTCAAGAGGTCCCATATCAGTTATCACACGCTTTACCTGTGACTATCCAGTATGTATATTGCCATCAGTTTTATTTAAATATAAACGGTAACTATCGGTTACAGTTATTTTATAAAATTTGTAGATAATGTCACATAAAAATACTTGGGAAAACCCTGTGAGATGGTGTTTTGTAGGAAACGATAATCGCATAAATATCGATCTTCCATTTTACTGTTTATTCTTTGACTACATATTAATTGTCCTAGTATAATATTTCTAAAAACATTTTTGTGCATACAAGAGTTCCAGTTTATGATATAATTGATTTTGAAGTGGAAGTCGTTGCGTTTATCGTACAAACAGAAATCAGTAGAACCACCTGGTAGTTTGTATATTGTTATATCCAGAAAATTTAGACTTTTGTTGACATTATATGGAGTGACAAATATGGCATTATATGGAGTGAAAAATACAATCTGCAGTCGATTATTAACAAATATAGATTTAAAACATTGGTGGAAATGGTTTTATTCGAAACTGTACTATTTGATGGCACATCTTATTTTAAACAATTACATGGTATACCCATTGGGGGTGGTTGTTCATCAATACTTGCTGATATATATCTGAATAAATATGAAGATGGAACAAATATATTAAACGAAATTCTGTTCATTCGCTACGTTGATGACATTTTGGTAGCGTATCCATGTGAAGCATATCAGATGGATTTTACTTTCTATCCACAACATTTAAAACTTACTGAAACTCCATATAATGTCAACAAAAGTCTAAATTTTCTGGATATAACAATATACAAACAACCAGGTGGTTCTACTGATTTCTGTTTGTAAGATAAACGCAACGACTTCCACTTCAAAATCAATTATATCATAAACTGGAACTCTTGTATGCACAAAAATGTTTTTAGAAATATTATACTAGGACAATTAATACGTAGTCAAAGAATAAACAGTAAAATGGAAGATCGATATTTATGCGATTATCGTTTCCTACAAAACACCGTCTCACAGGGTTTTCCCAAGTATTTTTTATGTGACATTATCTACAAATTTTATAAAATAACTGTAACCGATAGTTACCGTTTATCTATATAAATAAAAATGAAAATCTGTCTGTCTGTCTGTCTGTCTGTCTGTCTGTTTGTCCCATCATCACGGGAGAACGGCTAAACCGAATTTGATGAAATTTTGTGGGTAGCCTAGAAATAGCCCCACTTAAAATTTAGTCTATGGTTGGAATTTCTACGACCAGTGGTTCTCGAGATATTAGCAAAAAACGAAACTTTCGTTTGTCTCATCATCACGAGAGAACGGCTGAACCGAATTTAATGAAATTTTGTTGGTTGCCTTGAAATAGCCCCCCATAAATTTTGCCCAAGTTTCAAGTTTCTAAGACCAGGGGTTGTCGAGATATTAATGAAAAACGGAACTTTTTTTATAGGAGTTCTACTCTCCAACTCCGTGGTTTATCCAAACGGAAAGGATAAAAATCGTTTGTTTAAAGCGTCAAAGGGAATTAAAACTTTATTTTTGAGTTTGATGCAGGATTTTTGCATTAAATAGTCACTATCTGAAAGCATGAATTGCTTGAAACATGAATTTAAATGGAAAAATCTTCCTCCATGTTTTTACATGTATTAACCTCCATGTATTTCACAAGCTTTTACTCAACGATTAGAAGTATAAAGAAATTAAAATGGTTACTTAATTTCGCATTTTATGAGGAAGATTCTATCTTATATCATGTTGCTCGGCAAAGGAATGGAATTAAATGTTTTTGTTAATGATTATTATTATTTTTTCTATTTGTATAATAAATAAATGGATGTAAAAATATATTTTATAAATAAACGGTTTAATTGTTCTTTTAATTATATATATTGCGGACTGCGTACATTAGTTTTATTTATTTTAGCAAAGAGGTTTCAAGCTCATATATTGTGTTTAGCTAATAAACTCATAATAAATGAACGGTTTGATTGTTCTTTTAATTATATATATTGCGAACTGCGTACATCACACTTTTATTTATTTTAGCAAAGAGGTTTCAAAGCTCATATATTGTGTTTAGCTAATAAACTCATATATTGTGTTTACCCAATAAATTCATTAGCCGATTGTTGAAGCAGAAAAAGAGTAGAACGGATGTATGTATCTTCTAATACAATTTTAGTGTTTTCATTTAGTATATATACAGACGGGATATGGATATTTTATTCTTCAGATCTGCAAATTTAGAGCCACGAATTTAGCGGAATATCTCTAAATAACTTGGTAACTTTTCTTAAACTTTACTAAATTAGAGGAAATATCTCCAAATTAATAAAAATGACCCAAATCAATGAAATTAAATTTGTTTTTTTAGAATAGAGTACTGAAATGATGTTTCTGTAGCATTTATCGGTCAGTCCATCCATCCTACTTAGTAACGCATTTAACTAATTTTTTTAATATCACTAAATTGATAAAAATATTTGTAAATCCATAAAAATATCATGGAGACGAAAATGTCGCCAAACCTTCCATGGAGATCACATTATTCAGACGACGTGATTTCCATCAATTTATTTGAAGCAGATGATATCATGTCGCTTAGCAACGGATCCAATGTGTTATGTGTCATACGATTTTTATTAAATCTAATAAAAATATGTATATAAAATAAGTTTCATTGACATTGCATTTTTGACTGGATAATATCAATTACGGTCTTCAGGTTTAAACATCATTATTATTGATATTTCGGGGACAGTTGATTCAGGAATTATTGATATTTTCAAATTATTATGCCATTGTTTCATTATGACGAAAATTGTTGAAACTCATATATAGTACGTTGTACAAGTAATCTTCTACAAATGCACGGGTATATCTTCTAATCTACGACAATATAAGTAGTACAGGTATATTGGCAAAATTTTTATATATATTGGCATATATTGGAATCAATTACGACCTTCTGGTATTAAGATTACGGGGATTTTTGATACTTTCAATTTATTACGTCATCTTTTTTATTTTGGTAAATATTTTTAAGACTCATATTATAATATGTTTAAGCTTCTACTAACACACTGGCATATTTTCTAATTTGCGACAATATAAGTAGTACGTGGTTGATGATGATGAAACCCAGACCGTCCGACCTACCAGAAAGGTGTAAGGTAACAGTTTGGACGGTCGGAAAGTGCCACCCAATTTAAACCGGAACCCAGTGGGGGAGGCATCCACAGGGACCGTACCCTCCTTCCCCTACCACCAACCTCTCGGAAGGAGTAGTACGTGGTTGCATATATTGATTCAATTCTTTTTTTTGTGTATGAATTTGTTTACAAAAGGGGCCAGGATATTTTATTCCTCAGATTTGCCCGTGAAGATAATTTTGCATAGTGAGAACAGATATTCTTAAACTTCTCTTTATGAGCAATAAATTTAATATTTTATCAGAATTTGCACATGATTGCGAATTATAAGTTCTTTTATATTATATACTCCGTACGAAGGACGGGTATGCTGCTAGTATTTAAATAAAACTGATGGCAATACACATACTGGATAGTCACAGGTAAAGCGTGTGATAACTGATATGGGACCTCTTGAATAGGGTCTATTGTATAATACGTTATGGAAGATATGCTTCATCTTGTATGATACGGTATGGGGATATACATCTACATGTATGATGCTATTGATTGTCATTCAGGTAAATGGTTTTGGAAATAGACTTTGTTATAATTGTTCTATTAAGTGTCAACATTTAAAGTCTTCTTTAAGTAGGAGCTATGTGGATTTGCTCATTTATACTTGTGAACATATTTCAAACAATATTTCAGACATATTTCAAACA